>PVIU01008715.1:0-81270 GCA_004026605.1 Ondatra zibethicus | reverse complement strand
GAATTAATTTGAGATTCCACTTAACTATCATTAATTATTTACAAATTTAAAAAATTTTGTCTATATATCTTTTAGGACATCTATAAGGACCTTCATTTCCTAATTCATAGTATGTTATTTCTGCCCTCTCAAACCAAGTGTGCTTAGAACTGGCTATTCATAGATTATTTTAATTCTTCTTCTTCTTCTTCTTCTTCTTTGTCTTCTTCTTCTTCTTCTTCTTCTTCTTCTTCTTCTTCTTCTTCTTCTTCTTCTTCTTCTTCTTCTTCTTCTTCTTCTCCTCCTCCTCCTCCTCCTTCTTCTTCTTTCTTCTTCTTCATCTTCTTTTTCCTCCTTCTCCTCCATCTCCTCTTCCTCCTCCTTCCCCAGATCCTTATTCCAGTTATATTCGAATTGCCCATCCCCCTGCTTTTACCCCCTAAATTCAGGGACTGTGGATGGGTGCAATCATTTCTAGTTGCTCTTGTTCTTGAACCACATCAATGCCACCCTTTCCATTACTGTTCAACAAGCTTTAATCTAATAAGAGAACCCCACACTTCTGAATTTTCATTTTTTATCTGTTCTTATAGCTATATTAATAGAAATAGAAATCTGCAATGTACTCTGCCTTAGTCCAACTTTCAAGTAAAGAACTATTTCAGATATCAACTGTCTGCTAGAGTTCAAGTCTAGGTTCTCTACTTTTATGATAAACTATCCAGTGAAGCCATTGAGTTACTTTTCCCAGAAATGCAACAACAAACAACTACATGGGAACATTTACTTGTCATTGGTAGAGTCATCAAAGAATCACTGTCCAGTTCTGGCACTACTCCTGCACTACTGGAGTCTGTCTGAGTGGGAAAGCAAGATTGTAGCATGACAGGCCTGCTAGCTGGGGTTTCTGTCCCGCCTGGTCCCCCCAGCCAGCCATTTAGCCCCAAAGAAAATCACACAGAGATCTCCAGAAGATTATAAACTGATTGGCCCATTAGCTCAGGCTTCATATTAGCTCTTATAACTTATATTAACCCATTATCCTTATCTATGTTAGCCACATGGCTCAGTACCTTTCTCAGCAGGGCAGGTCACATCCTGCTTCTTCAGTGGCCTGGAATGAATGCCCAGAGAGCTTCCTGCTTCCCAGAATTCTCCTATTCTCCTTGCTCCGCCTCTACTTCCTGTCTGGTTGTCCCACCTGTACATCCTGGCTAATGGCCAATCAGTGTTTATTTAAATCATGATTGACAGAATAAAGGCAATTTTCCCGCACCATAAGATTTTAAAAAATGGATTGCAATGGTAGTAATAATTAGATTGAGTTGAAAGAGTATCTGATGTGTGTGGTGTCCTGTTTACTGTATTCTCCTCCATTCGTGTAAGATTTCTGCCAGGTTTGAGCTCTGTTCACGTTCCATATAATTTTTGTATCATGGAAATTTGGGGCACTAATATAAAATGGCTGCCACATACTATTGAGTTAGTGTTCTCTTACTGAACCTGGTAAATCTGAGCCAATTACAAATGACATTTTAACAATACTTGGAAGTCTAAAGAAAAACCTCAAAAATGTAAAGTGGTTCAGCATTAAATAAATAAAAATCATTCAGGAATAGGAACACTCATGAAAAAGCTACATTTTGTGGAAAGTTGTTGGGTGGAAACTCATCAATTGAGCAGTTTTATTTTTAAGTGTCATTGCATCACATTCCACAGAGACATAGCAGTTCAAGACTTGATGTTTCAGTTACTTAGTCTGGCTATAGCATATCTTCAAAAGAGATAGTAAACTCCAGAGACTCTTCATGGGATACTTCTTTCATTATGCATATATTTTAAACATACTTTTATCCTATAGTGCTCATTCTTCCATATTCCCAAATGTTTAAGAAAGTAAAAACAATATACTATAGAAGTAACTTACTATGAAGTAGCAGTCAATGATGATTAAAGGACAAATGAAATGAGTGAAAAAATAAGAGGTAAGTCTAGTTAGTGAGGGTTTTTTATTCTGTACATTTGTTCTTATCTCTATTTCCTAATATTGGTTACCAAGAGGAATTTAGGACAGTGCAGCTATAATATCAAAACTAATTTTTTTAGCTTGCCCAATTGTCACTTTAACACAACTATCCAAATAATTTTTAAGATTATACACATTCTAAACAGTTCACCAATTACAGTTATTTCACCCCAAAAATGATTATTTTGTTTTACTTTGTTTTCTTGTTTTAGAAATGAAGTCTTAAAACATGAAACACAATCAGGAAAGGGGTGTGGAAAGTTTGGGATCTCTGAATTGACAAAGCTCAGTTCAAGTACTGGGTACTTAAATATGAGATGTAGCATAGCACATCATCACCAGTGTGGACTTTCCAAAGGCAACCCCTTGTGGACCAGTTGGCTTTCAACAGTGTATGTTATTCTTATTTAAAACTACTTACCTTTTACTCTGGCTTGCTCTGTATTTGAGATCTTTTCAAGGCTGAATGACTTCTCCTCTGCAGCCTTTCTATCAAAGATTCTTCTTGCAGCCAGGCTTTATGTAATGTAGTAACCCAGGAATCAGTCCTTAGACTTACTTTTATCACTGGCATCTACAATATGTGATCACATGCCATTTGAAGCCTATAAGAGTCATTTTTGTTCTGATAGTACTTAACTTCATATTTTCAGATATAGCCCTGCCCCTGGCTTCTGTGTTTGTTAAATCAGGAGATCACTCAAATCTCTTCTGAATGTCCACTAGTCAGAAATTTGATGTCCAAACCAGAATGGTTCATTTAAATCACGCCCGTTCCCAGATATAGGCTTGTATTTGTACATTTTAGATTCCATCTTCTTAGAAACCAACTTTTTGAGGAAGACATTGCTTGATTTTTTCAAATTTCTTTAATGCATTTTTAAATTTCCTAGAATAATGTTGAGAACATGTAACAGTTTTTGTTTTGTTTTGCTTTGTATTTTGTTTTTGTTTTTTTTTTGTAACCAATAAGTTAAAGATTCTCAGATCAATGGTTATTTGATGCAATATTATTTTCCTAATCATCAATGAGGAAAGTTTGGTAATTTGTTGCATAGATTATATTTTTGGAATAAAAATCTATGTTTTCTTCCCAAAGGATTGACATAAAAAGTACTTTTTGACTTACTGATAAATGTATTTTTTGAATTGTTGCAGTTATTTCGAGTTTAAAATATACATAGGTTCTGACATATTTAATTGATTTAAATTTTGACATATTTAACATGTTAATATACACTTTAAACTTTATATCAATCTGTATATGTGTGTATCCTTTAACCTCTATAATTCTGGTGATTGTGCTATGTATTTCACAATATAGGCAATATAGCCATTTGAATTGATAGCTTATACTTGTCCGTGCATGGTGTAACACTACTTCCCACAGTTGGTATGGCAAGCTGGTGTGTGACTCCTAGCATCATTAAGTAATACATGTTAATTAGGTACTAGATGCAAATCAAATCATGGTTGTAGCATGAAACTCCCACAGAACTAAAATAAGTTAAGATAAATAACAGTAAGTGCTAAGGTAGTTAGTTCATGGTAATCATCTCATAATGGAAGAATCTATATGTGGACTTGGGTCCTCTGTTTTGTTATAAAATTTGTGCTTATTCAACTTCAGGAAATGGTGTGAATAATATGTTGTTGACTGTAATGTTTTCAGTTCCTTTCTTCAAGAAGTATGAATTGAAAACAAAATTTCAACAAAAAGCAACACCTTCTTCTAATGGGCAACTCAACAATATCCGTTCTCTTTATATTTATCTTGTTTTAAGAATAGGCTATTGTTACAGATTTAGAGTTTGTTATAACAAATAATTTAAAGTATAAGGGATATTCACAGAACAGGTAATAATAATGGCATATGGTTTAAGGAAATATCTCCTTAAACATAAATGTTTCACGTTAAATTCTCTTTTCTGTTTTAAGCAATTAATGTGTGTTTATAAATTAACAAAATCTGATTTCAGAGAATGATAAATGAAGATATTTTCTGAGATCTCTGTTTGGAGATGTAGTTAAATATGAAACAGATATATAGCTTGCTTTAAATTTTCCATGGAAATAGTATATCATGTAAGGATAGACACACCAAGGTTCAATACCATTTAGTTTAACTAGTTAATTTACTGAGTGATATATTTATATTTTTTGTTCAGCCTTTTTTCATAGTTCTTTCATTGTCAGCAGCTGTTTATTGACTTTACTTTTTATAAAGAAAGAAAAAAATTAAAGACTTGAGAAAATATATAAGTAAAATTAGTTCTTTCATTCTCTACCCTGAATTGAAGAGTAAAATGTAATTTGTTAAAGTACCTCAAGTGAAAATCTAAGCTGTCCGAGAAAGGTCACCTTTGATTTCTAATGGGCTGCCTGTCAGTGCTAGCAAGTTAATTATCAGTGAAGTCTGGTTGGTAAGTCTTTTCGGCAAAGCTGTGACGTAGCTCAGGTTTTCTTTCAGAATGATTCTAGTGCTTCTCCTAGGAAGACCAACTCCGGATTCCAGCATTGGCCTTGATTGCTTGGTTTCAAATTGAGCTGTCTCACTCTTGATGGCACCATGGGGTTGATCTGCCACTACTTGTAAAGATGTTTCAATGCTTCCAGCAGATTTCTGGCATGTCCTTGAAGCTGCCCATCCTGAGCGTGCCTCTTCCCCTTTCGTTCCTTAGATGTTCTGCCCTCATCAATTTTCTTCACATGCCAAGTCTGTCAGAGCTGGGTTTTCACAACTGTTCTGTCAATTGCAAAGAGGCAAATTCAGCCTGACCAGTGGCCGTTTTATTCTGCCTGCTGAGGATGTGTGGGTGGCAGCTGCATTAGGATTTAGTAACCAGCTGTGATAGAAAGAAAAAAGTCCCATAAATTGAAAGGATTTGGAACCATGCAATTACTTTGTTTGAATCAATGCAGGATTCGTTGCCAAATAAAGTGTTTTTTTTTTTTGTTTTTTTTTTTTAAGAGAAAGCAAGTTCAGCATCCTGTTCAAGGAGCATGCCATTAATGGAGATTTCAGAAAAAAGTAACACTGTTTGAAAACAAATTTATTTTTTCAAAATCTGCCTTATTGTTCATGCTTCCTCTAAGTATTAAACAGTATTTGTAACTAGATGAACTACAGCAAAACTACAGTATCAAGTTAAGAAACATTAATCTATTTGTCTCATCCTGTAGCCCAGAAATGACAGAAAATATTATTTGTCTTTATCAGAATTGTCAAACACTGAATCAATTGAACACTTTTGATTTTACCTCCTAGATTTTAAATTTACTATGATAAATATTTTTTGCTTACTTTATTGTTTACATTTTGAAAACATAAGTTGGTGAATATGCCACAATTTATGAATGATTCCCCATACCACTGTTTTAGACTTTTCTCAAGGTTTTACTAATATAAATGATGTTTTACTGGACATTATTTATAAAGAACACTTTCACCATTAATTACCTAAGGTTAAATCTTATAAGTAAGAATAAAAATACACACATATTCATGATTTCTTGTATGCTACCAAAATGCTTTCTAATGAATATATGCAGGGCAATAATTGCAGTAAAAATTTCAAAATAGTGTCCATAATTTGTATGACTCACCCTTCCTCTGCCATTATCACCATTACCATGATCATTAGCATTCTGTCCTTACTGCTGTGTCACAATAATCAGTTAGCATATAATAATAACGCTTTAGTGAGTTTTCCTTATAAAATTGTTTCTTAGTTATAATATATATTTTTAAGTAACTGGTAACATTGTTTTGAATTAAGAAAGGACTGGTGAGAACTTGAAGCCAGTCTGTTTTATTAGACTACAGACATACCATGCCTTCATTATCACCGTTGTGTTGCTTTTCCAGAAGAAACATCTAGATTTGTTGTGTTGTAGTTCCCAGAGAGATTCTAAGATACATCTGTGTCTGCTATGTCGCTTTTCCTGGAAAGACATGAAAAAATATCTATTTAATCTAGATAAACCACAAGGAGACCAAAGAAATGATTCAATTTTAGTTCAGCACAGTGAATCCACAAGTTTATTATGGGGACTATTAGAAGCATAGGTGAAGGATTACATACAAGAATATTGGTGAGCCAAAAGCAGTTGTATTGCTAAGATATCCCACCTCAGCATGGGCAACAAATTAAGAAAACATTGTAACTCAATTTCCAGTTCACAATCAAGATTGTACCCTTTGTGTACTCTAGAACCCCCGAGGTGAAGCTGAATGGCAAAAAGGGCAGGTGACTCGAGTGAGGATGGTTGAATATAAATATTAACAGTCTCATTACAGTACCATAGACTATCATGATGACAAGTCCAGGACATTTTGTGGTGACCACAGGGATCAGTTCTCCAAGATGGCTAATGGCCATGTCTTGCCCAGAGGAAATAGCATCATTACAATGATCCCAGTATGTTTTCACTCCCTGCACTCACTTCTTTGCTCAGAAATAAAAAACACTTCTTGGCATGTTGTCTCTCAACACTGTGTCACCAGTATTTTTTATATACTAAAAATAAAGCATGCATAAAGGTGAAAATGAAATTCCTATGTAACATAAAAAGCATAGTATCTTACTGTTAAGAAACATGTATAAAACATTAGTGAGTGTCTCAGAGATGTTCCTTATACTAAAGCCGCAGAACAATCCCACACCAGTTTGGATTCAAAGGGGTTATTTATTGGAGGGGAAAAACTTACAGAACACTGACCTACACCACAGTCCTCTTTTAGCAAACAGGAAACAGAGAGTCTAGCAGTTTGAACGGGAGCCAGAAGCAAGAGAGCGAGCAGAAGGCTGCTGCCACTTTTTAAAATGAATGAAACCACGCCCCAGTGGGCTGGTATCTTAAAGGCTATTGGCTGAAGGAGCAGAAGGAGCTCCCGCAGCACCTCCCCCTTTTGTTTAAGTAAGAGAGTCCTAAACCTACTACAAAATTATATACAGTAAAAAAAAAATTCCTATTCTAACTAGCTTAAGTCTTGTATAATAAATAACTTGGCCAAGTCATGAGAGGAAAGTAATTACATTTATCTGGTCTTCAACCCCATCGAAGATCTGAGAAGGGAAATAACATTACCTGAGTAATTAGGAAGTGCAATCAAACAACTTCCAAAATATGCAACAAATCACAGAGACAACTGGCTACCTGGGCAATCACATTTGCAACGTTGAAGCATCCAACTTGGCAAAGGCCTAGGAAAACTAACAGATTATTTTTAAAAGCAAGACATTTTTCGAAACCGTCTTACCCTGTCTTGGCAAGATTTGACAGTTCTGCTTATCCATTTCCGGATACTATGTATTTTGTCAGTAGTTGAGGTAAGGGCAGTTCCTTGCCCAGAGGCCAGTTTTGCCAAGAAGAAAAGCTCCAAATGGAGTGTCTTTGGCACTCAACAATCTCTTTGGAATAGATCGGTGTTGCCAGGAGCTATTATGACTCACTACCACAGAACTCTAGGTTAGATTAAATGCCATTTTCTATAGCACTTTGAAGAGGTTGAAGATTATTTATACAGAATATAATCTCTATGTATCTAAAGAACCTGATTAGTCTAACTACAAATATGACAAACATAGATGACTATTGATCTAAAATTCTTAATACCTAGCTAACTTAAAGACTAAGAGAATAAACAACTGTGCAATAAATGAGGACAATGACCCTCCAAATGTAAACAGTGTACAAGTATACATTGCAATATGGTAATAATATATATACCAATACATAAACAATATATAAGTATCTTAATCAGAGGTAGAAATGTACACTGTAATATGGTAAATATATATATATCAATACATAACAAATGTTTTAAACAGAGGTAGAAGCATGCATGCATACAATATTCAATTTAACTTTGTATCCATATACAAGAATCTATGCCAATGTAATTATCTATAAACAATAACTCACAAATACCAATCTATTATCCCATCATCCAGTTTTCCCTCTTTTTTTTTTTCCCAAAAAAATCCCTGAGCTTATAAAATTCCTCCCCCAACCCTCAACTGTATACTAATTATAATCAACCCCTAAATGATGTCCCTAAACCCGGGGACAAACTGTGCTGGGGGAGGGGATGTCATCCTCTAGAATTACTCTCAGCTGTCATGGGGGCGACGTTCTTTCTAGGGGATCCTGTAAAAGTAAAATGATGGTTAAATTTCAAGATCAATGTCTGGTAAAATTGCAAAAAGTCTCTGAGTATTTTGTGGAGGTCTGGCCAGAATGTTGTAAAAGATGTGCACCGTTTCAGCTAACCAAGTTAGAACCGTCTTGTGCAGCTGGTACTTGAAACAGGTCTTGTAGTAGCACTATCAGTATCATGACGTCATATCAACCAGGTGGTGTTGTGGTTATGGGGCCCCATCTTCTTCCTGGAAACTTCAAAGACTACTGCAGGAAAATTCATTGTTCATTGTGGAAAACTTAAACATTAATTATACATATATTCAATGAAAGGTATGATGGACATGAAGAAAAGCAAAGATGTTTTCTAAATTTGTTTTTCTTTTTGTCCCATATCATGGCTCTTGACATGAGACAGAAACTCCAAAAACTCTGGGTTTTTCTCTTATCAATAGGCTTGGAATTAGAGAGGGACTGAGCCAGAGTCCCACTCCAAAACCAGCTCTATATACTTATGAATATAAATAAACAAAAAATATGTGAATTTTATTATTACTTACAAAACCTATTCGATTTTCTTGATGATCCATATTGGGTAGTAATTTTTTCCATCTGTCAGTATTTAAATATCCAGGGTTTCTTGAATTTTTCAAAGATGAGTGTTTTCCTGTGGGGATAAGAACAGAACCCTGCCCCCATCCTATAAGTTTTTCTTACCACCTGTATGATTATCATCATTGTGGATGAGTTGTCATTTTTCCTTTCCAAGAGGTTTCTCCTCTTCAAACCGAACCTTTATTAATTTTGATGGTATCCAAAATTTTTCTTCTCCTGTGGAAACAAGAGCAAAACCCCTGCGCCAACATAGCACATCTCCTGGCTTCCATTGAGAGGTCAACACGTCCTTGAAATAAACTGGTTGATTTAGTTCAGCAGATTTTTCCATTATCCAATGTCTTTCTGCTGCTGTTGTTCCTTTCTCATTAGTGTTAAGAAAATTCAAGGTTAATAAGGCATCATGAAATCTATTTCTGGGAGCATTTTCCACCCCTTTCTGTTTGTTTAACAAATCCTTTATAGTTCGATTTGATCTTTCTATGACTGCTTGACCAGTAGGATTGTATGGTATACCTGTGACATGCTTAATATAATAAGCAAAAAAAGTTTCATTTTCCTAGAGACATTAGCTGGACCATTATCTGTTTTTATTTGTGCAGGTATACCCATGATGGCCATAACTTCTAATAAATGTGTGATTACTGAATCAGTTTTTTCTGAGCTTAAAGCAGTTGCCCACTGAAAGCCTGAATAAGTGTCAATGGTGTGATATACATATTTTAATTTTCCAAATTCTGAAAAGTGGAGCACATCCATCTGCCAGATTTCATTCCTTGAGTACCCTTCGGGTTAGTCCCTGCAGATAGTGGTGTTCGGTTATATAAAGAGCAAGTAAGCCATCTCTTTATAATCTCCTTAGCTTGTTGCCATGTAATGGAAAACTCTTTCTTTAAACCTTTGCTATTGACGTGATGTTTTTTATGAAATTCTGAGGCCTGCAACATGCTTCCAATCAATAATTGATCAATTTCTGCATTACCTTGTGCTAGAGGACCTGGCAGACCCGTATGGGATTGGATGTGTGTTATGTACATAGGACAAGGCCTATTCCTGATCATGTCTTGTACTTGGATAAACAATGAAGTCAATTCTGTATCATCTGGTATAAACTGAGCAGTTTAAATATGCAAGATAACTCTGCATATTGTGAATCAGTGACTATATTAAGAGGTTCTTTAAAATCCCTTAGCACCATATAAAGAATGGCACATAATTCTGCCTTCTGGACAGAAGTATAAGGGCTTTGTTCCACCTTACTCAATTCTTCTGATTTGTAACCTGCCTTCCCTGATTTATTAGCATAGGTATAAAATGTATGGGCTCCAGTTATTGGAGCATCACATACAATTTGAGGAAGAATCCAAGAAGTTCTCTTAATAAGGTTAAGTCTCCTGCTTTTGGGATAGTTGCTATTAATTTCTCCCAGAAAATTAGCAAAGCTCTTTGCCATGGTTCATTGTCTTCCCATAACTTTTTTATTTCATCAGTACTGAAAGGCACTATAATTTCTGCTGGGTCTATACCTGCTAATTGTCGAAGTCTCAGTTTACCTTTTATAATTAATTCAGAGACCTTTTCCACATAAGTTTTTAATTTTTTACTTGGTTCGTGTGGTAAAAAGATCCATTCTAAAATAATATCTTCCCTCTGCATTAAAATTCCCGTAGGAGAAATTCTGGAAGGCAATATGACTAGAATACAACTAAGATTTGGATTCACCCTATCCACATGTGCCTCCTGTAATTTTTCCTCAATCATCATCAGTTCCTTTTCTGCTTCAGCTGTTAATTCTCTGGGACTATTCAAATCTTTATCACCATCTAAGGTTTTGTTTAAATGAATTATTAAATCAACTGTTATCCCAACAGCTGGTCATAGACTGGAAATGTCTCCTAACAAATCCTAATTTATGCCTTTTGTGTCCTAATTTTCTGTAAACCTATTCTGTAACCTAGGTAATTAACAGAATCTCCTCTTTGAATCTTTTCAGGAGTCATTTGTAATCCCCATTTAGGCAAAATTATCTTTACTTCCTCAAACATTCTTTCTAAAGTATCTATGTTGAATCGGATAGCAAAATTTCATCCATGTAATGGTAAATTATAGACTTAGGGAATTGCTTACGTATTATTTCTAATGGCTGACTTACAAAGTATTGACACAGACTGAGGCTATTGAGCATTCCCTGTGGGAGGATAGTCCACTGGTATCTCCTAGTAGACTGAGAGTTATTATAAGTAGGCACTGTGAAGGCAAATTTTTCTTTATTCTTCTCTTGTAAAGGTATAGTAAAGAAGCAATCCTTTAAATCAATAACTATAAGAGGCTGTCCTTTGGGTAACAGAGAAGGCAGAGAAATCCCAGACTGTAGAGGGACCATAGGTTGAATTACCTTGTTGATAGCCCTTAGATCTGTCACCATCCTCCATTTGCCAGATTTCTTTTTTACAACAAACATAGGAGAATTCCAAGGGCTAGTTGACTCCTCAATATGTTGAGCATCTAATTGCTCCTGTACCAATTGTTCTAAAGGCTGCAATTTATCTTCGGCTAGAGGCCATTGTTTAATCCATATTGGCTTCTCAGTTAGCCATTTTAAAGGTAGGGCAGTTGGTACCTCTAAATGGTTGTTAGTTTCTTTATGTTCCTGTACAGCCTGAATGGCTGGTGACCTTCGTGCATAGTACCTTATTACATCCTTCCCAGAATTTGAGTTCCTGGGACTTCAGGAATGTTAATCTGGGTATTCCATTGCTGTAGCAGGTCATGGCCCCATAAATTTATTGCAATATCAGCTATATATGGCCTTAGCTTTCCTCTTTGACCGTCTGGCACAATACAGTTAACCCATCTTGTGCTTTGTTTAACTCGAGATATGGTTCCAATTCCTTGTAATTGAACATCTGCCTCTTGAAGAGGCCAATTTGGATGCCAAAATTCTGGAGTGATGATACTCACATCTGCTTCTGTGTCTATCAAGCCAACAATCACAATTCCATTCAAATGTACTCTCAGCTTTGGTCTCTGATCATTTATAGAGGTTTGCCAAAATATACACTTCTTATTTCCTAATTGAATTTCTGATTTATCCTCCAAATTTGAGCCATCATTTAGAACCTTATAGTCTTGCACAGAAGCTTCTAGAGTTTTTAATTTTCCTGGTGTGACATGTCCTCCACGGTTACTGGGAATGACTGGGCCACTTTTGGTTTGGGGGCCTGCAAGAGGCCCCTCAGGGAGTTTCCCAATGGTATCAGGTTGCCTTGTCTGTCTGTTGTTGATCTGCATTCATTGGTCCAATGTCTTCCTTTACCACACCTCCTACGTATACCTGAAGGCTGAGGTTTCCTATTCCTGCCATTTCCAGATGAAGTGTTATTCCTAGAAATTCCTTGCCTGAAATCCCTTTTTAGGTGTCCTAATTTATCACAATTAAAACATTTGGCAGGTTGATGTCCCCTCATATCTTTGGAAGTCGCTTCTCCTACCCAGGATTCATCATTGTAATTAAAGGTCTGAAAATTCAAGATATGCTGGATCCATTCATCCATAGGTGCTGATCTAGACCTTAAAGGCCCAATTATCTTCTTGCAGTCTAAGTTTGCATTTTCAAAAGCCAGCAATTCAAGAATTAGTTGTCTAGCTTCTGGGTTTGTTACTCCTATGTTCAGAGCCTTAATTAATCTTTGCAAAAAGTCAGTATAGGGTTCTCCCTGTTCCTGCCTAACCCCGCTATATGACTCTACCTTCTTTCCCAGTTCTGGTATCCTATCCCAGGCGTTCAAAGCTGCTTTGTGGCATAGGGACAATACTTCTTCATCATAAAGAGCTTGGACCTGTGGATCAGCATAAGGTTTTACACCAAGAATTGTTTCCAAGTGGCGACTGGAATCAATGGAAAGGTGTCAGGATAGTAAAATCTGCCCTAATACTTGTTAAGAAACTTTTGGGGAAAATGAGTCTCAAGAAGTTAAATGTAGCAAAATCAATTCCATACACAGAGCAAGAAATCCAAAGTCCGGGTACAGGGAACAGAAACCCAGAAGCTTTCAGCACTAGCAAACAGTGCAGCTAGCCCCAGGCACAGGCCTGCCACTCTGCAGCTCCTACCCGATGGAAGGGTCATGACACAGCTACTGGTCAACCCTTCCTATGCTACGTTCAAAGCTGCAAAAGCCACTGCTGGGATTTCAAACAGCGATTCTATTTGAGCTGCCGAAATGTCCCAAGGAGTTTTTGCCCCAGGGAATTTTCAGAGTTCAGCAACCTGTCTCACGCTGCCTAAGCCCGAGGCTGGAAGGGGGATTTAAAAACCAAAAAACCGCTCAGCAAACCAGATGGGCAGCGTCCGGGGAGGCGTGGAGTTTTTAACTGCTGACTCCACAGACAGGCTGTGGCTGGGAGGGCTTGTGCCAAGCCGCCGAACCTGCGGCAGGCAGCCGAGCCCACGGGCAGGCAGTCTAGCCGGGGGATGGGGGGAGTGGGGGGTGGTTCTAAAACCAAATTTACAGAACACCGTCCTACACCACAGTCCTCTTGTAGCAAACAGGAAACAGAGAGTCTAGCAGTTTGAATGGGAGCCAGAAGCAAGAGAGCGAGCAGAGGGCTGCTGCCACTTTTTAAAATGAATGAAACCACGCCCCAGTGGGCTGATATCTTAAAGGCTATTGGCTGAAGGAGCAGAAGGAGCTCCCACAGCATTATACTAATTATTTTGTGTGGTTCTTATTTAATTTAATTTTAAATTTTATCTTTATTTCATAGGTGTGGGTGTTTTACCTGCATATATGCTTTTGCACCATGCATGAGCCTGGTGTGTGAGAAGGCATCAGAGGCCACCAGAACTGGAGCTACAGATAGCTGTAAGCTGCCATGTGGAATTATAGCTACAAGTGGCTGTGAACTACCCTTTGTTGAGGGAATTTAATTTGCATTCCTGAAAGAGTAGATATCGCTCCTAACTATTCAGATGTCTCTCATCTCTCTAGCCCAACTTGTTGGTTTAATGTACATTATAGTTTGTATGTTACATGTCCCCAAAAGCCCATGTGTTAAAGGTTGGGTCTCCAGAGTGGTGCTGTTGAAGTAGGGAGAAGTAATCCCTAAGAGATCAGAGACACTGAGGGGTTGGACTCACAGCAGCTATTGTGAGAGCCCAGCTGCATCCTATTTTTCCTTTTTCTGATCCCAAGGCAACCACTTTGTTTGCTCCTTGCCACTATCATCTACGAGAGACTTAAAAACAGTAAGTTGGTCAAGTTATAGACTGGATCCTTATCTTAGGGTTTATATTGCTGTGAGCAAGGCAACTCATTAAGGAAAACATTTAACTGGGTGGCTTGCAGTTTCAGAGGTTTAGTCCATTATCATCACGTTGGGACATGGCAACATGGCAGCATGCAAGCAGATGTGGTACTGGAACTGAGAATCCTACATCTTGATTGGCAGGCAACAGGAAGTGAACTGAGACTTTGGGAGGTATCTTGAGCATCTTTTAGATCTCAAAGTCGGCCTCCACAGTAACACACTTCCACCAACAAGGCCATACCTACTCAAAAAAGGCCACACCTCTTAAAAGTGTCACTCCCTTTGGGAGCTATTTTCTTTCAAACTAAACATTTTCTCCTTAATAAATTGGATATTTTGGGACATTTTGTTACAGTGACATAAAGCTGACTACCATGAAATACTAAAACTGTTATCCCAATTAGAGTTTTTCTGTGAGTTGTTCTAGAAAATTAATTACATGAAGAACTTTTGAATTTAGAAAATGATTCCTTCCCCATTACTGTGATAAACTTCATAAAAAACTGATTTAAGTAGTTAAATATTTCTTTCATCTCACAGGTCAAGGAACAGTCCATCATGATGGGAAATCAAGGAAGCAGAGGCTTGAGGTAGTGATTCACATTTTATGTAAATCAGAAGAATGCAGTGAATGCTTCGATGTTAGTGATCAGTGGCTTTTTCCACGCTTGCAGAGGATCCCCTGCCTAGGGAAAGGTCCTGCCCACAACTAAGATTGGTCTTCCCACCTCAATTACCATAATCTAGGTAATACCTTACATAAATACCCATAAATCCACAATCCAAGAAATTTTTATTTCAGAGAGCGGGAGCTGGGAGTGAAGACATGCGTAGAAAGTTATAGAAGGCTGTGTATCGCTGATTTGTTCCTAGTGATTAAAGCAAAGGTAGTGTTATAGAAGAGTGTTCTCTTAGCCTGAGAAACTTAACACAATTTTAAGTAGCTTGTGTGAGAAATATTTGTATTATATCAGAGAGTTATGAGAAAGAAATGTTTTCATATACATGTGTGCTACATGCAAAGCTTGGTATAGTAAGTTATCACCCATGTAACAAATGTGTACCTCAGCTACCCTTAAAATTCATTATTATGAAAAGTTCATGTGCTTTGTGACATGTGAACATAAAGTGACAATTATATTCTAGCCATGGTTTAATAAATTATTTTCATTTTGATTAGTCTCTATGCAATCCTATTATGTCTGAACAGGACTATTTTACAATGTGTATGTTTTTTAAATATATCCAGACATTGGTAGATCCAAGACCTAAAAAGTAATAAGGATTTATTAAACCAATTACAATATCAGAGAGCCTTCTTATTACATTCTAACCCTAGCATTTTCTTTTCCTTAAAGAGACCATCACTTACCCAATTATTTTGAAAATTGGCTAATCTTTTGATACCAAAAGAATTGTGACACTGCAATCAAGGAAGAGGCAAACGCCACCCTAACTGTCTAGTATTTGTCTGTTATTGCTGTTTCATGGCATGAGTTCCTTTCAGAAAGCAGCCAGTGGCCAATGAATACCAACTGATTATTTCATTAAAGGGCCCCCATCTTATCAAAACCTTCCTCCCTACAACAATTTAAATAACACCTCCTTTTGTTTGATTGACCTCTGTTACCTGAAATTTTGCTGGGACTTTCAGTCTTCAAACATTTTCATCACTATGTAAAGTTTAAGAAGTAAATTTTATTAGAGACAAATTTTATAAGCCATTTAGGCTGTGGAAAACCCGAGTTTTTCAGACATTTTCTTCCTGGCTCATGACTATTGGAAGAGCACTTTCCCTGTCAGAACAGGCAGAAAGCTGGACACAGGAATTAAAGAGAACTCACTGAAGGCAACAGGCCTTTGGCAACCTCTTTTCAGCAACGTCTGGATGAAGTCTGATGCCTTTGTAAATGGTCCATCCTAGTGCTGGATGCCTTCCATCAACAGTGAAAAATATAGTTCTAACTATTACCAATTTAGTTATTCATGGTATCTCTGTATTATCTTCCAAGTGAATGAAAATCCAAATGTGGAAGATTCTGCTCCTATTTTCTTTAAGCTTCTGTTTCTTTTCTGGAAACCATAATATTTGCTTTTCTTCTTCCTTCTCTTGACATCCTGGAGCAGGAAGAGAATGGTGTTTGTTAGTCTCACAAATAGATACATATATGATTGTAGAATCTTGAAATTCATAGGTACACTATATTACTCTGAGGACACAATCACTACCTACAACATTTTTTCTACTGTTTGTTCTATTTTTAATTCCAAAATATTATTAAAAAATTTGGAGACTGGACAATGCTCTGTTTCTGGGAAGAATTTCTTAAATATAATATCTTTTGGATTTCCACTTCATACCTTTACTAAAGCCTTGCTGTAAGTAATTGGGAATGTTCATTTGACCTATAAAATAAAATACATATCATTCAAAGATTTTTGGCTACAACACTTCTTTGCATTTTACATTCTTTACAAGTGGCCATATACAATAAAGCATTAAGGAAGGAAAAAAATCCTATTAGTGGCTTTAAATGAAGTATTGTAGGCTTATGAAGAGGTGTGGACAGCATCACTACTTACTCGAAGTGATCTGTAAACAATAGCTTTGAGTTTTTCATCAAGAAAAACTTAATTGATAGACCCATACTAAATATAATTAGATGATGAAAATTAAAGCAATAAACTTTCATGCTGGTACTTTCCCACAAATAATGATCATAGATTTTTAATCTCTTCGTCATTTTTTAGCTAAACATAAAATGATTCTCTTATGTCTTACACATGTAGGCTGCTGCCTTATTTTATAATCTATATATAGACACACACAAACATGGAATAAATTATATTTTTTCATATAGTATTATCTTCCAATGAAAACCAAGATGAAAGGAAACTAGGAGACCTGAGGAATAAAACTTGAGGTTATTGTATTTTCCAAATAATTTGAAATGAACAATTTTAGTTCTTTTGGGGGAAATGATGATATTATATCTGGTTTATGATCAGGGACCTTTACATAACAATTAGTTCATTTTTCTACATTCTGGTTCATTACGGTATTATTTAAAATACAAATAATAACCATATATGTGTGTGTATATATATATATATATATATATATATCCTTCTCAAATACACTGAGACAGAGGATGCTACAAGGAAAACGTTTCCCTTCCATGTGAATGCCATCACCAGGTAAGTGTGAGGAAAGACTGACACTTTAAACAGTAAACGTAAAGAGAGCAATGTTCCTTAACTTATATTTTATTTTTAATTGCTGTTCAATTACTATTATATATATATTATATATATATTCTTGTAAAGGCGCTATCCATAGCTATTAATATTGTCAAGACCCATAATGTATGGTAGGGGATGACTATATGAAATGTTATAGATGAAGCAAGTATCTCTTTGTATTAAAACTCCATATGAGCAGCTCTGTTAGTGTTGTGATTTATTTGTTGATGCTGCTTCTAATCAATAGTAAAAGATAAATTAACATTAAGATATTGCAAAGCTTTCCAAATTTTAAAGGCTACACTTCAGTTTCGTTTTCACTTTTACCAGTGTTTACTAATTTAAGCAATGATGATAGATGATGATCAATGGCCATAATTAAGTCAGCTTCAAAACTGACTTCACCGAAAAAGGGATTAAGCCTTAAATCAGGGATGGTAATAAATTCATCAACTTTCCACGTGTATAGAAGCCAGACTTTTCTCGTTAACATTTAAAACCTTCGGACATGGTATAATTTTGTACCAAAACACACTGATTGATGAAAAAGACGATATGTCATCAGTTGCTGACTAGAAAAACAAAGAAATTCATAGATATTTTTAGAGTACTTTATGAATAGTTTTATCTTTTTTCTGACCCTAATATCTATTTTTATTGTTATTCTTCTCTCATATATTACATCTTGACCACAGTGTTTCCTCCCTTCACTCCTCCCAGGTACCCCTTTCCTCCCCATTCACTCAGATCCACTCCTCCTCCATTTCCCTTCAGAAAAGAGTAAGCTTCTCACCAATATCAAGTGACATGGCATTAAAAATTTACAATAAGACTAGGCACATACCCTCACATCAAGACTGGGCAAGGCAACCCAGCAGAAGGAAAAGGGATCCAAGGTCAGTCAAAAGAGTCAGAGACAACCCCCATTCCCACTGTTAGGATTTCCACAAGAACATCAAGCTACAAAAGCATAATATATATGCAGAGGTGCTGGCTCAGACCCCTAAAAATTTCGTGATTGTCACTTCAGTCTCTGTGAGCCCCTATAAGCCCTGCATAGTTGATTCTGTGGGCCGTATTCTAGTGGTGTCCTTAACTCTTCTGTCTTCTACAATCCTTTCTCCCCTTCTGTAGGGTTCTCAGAACTCCACCTGATATTTGGCTTTGCGATTCTCTACATCTGTTCCCATCAGTTGCCGGATAAAGCATTTCTGGCTAGTTTTCTCACTCCAATTTACACTTTAATTTTCCAGAAAATTGTTTGTATTTGGTCACTTAAACAGAAGAAATTCATTTCTTAAGTTCTGGGACACCTAAGATCCATGAGCTCTATAAAGAGGATTTATATTGAGATCGCTTTTCTTGTGCTACAGACACCTCCTCTCATTTTACTGTGTCTCAAGTGTACTGACTTTGTACATTGCCCTGAAGAAATATAATGAGAGAGGGGAGTAAGCTCTCTGGTGTCTTTGAAAGTTATTGATCACATTACAGAGTTCCATATTCATGGTTTCACTTCATTATGGCCCAGAGGACCTTTCTTTAAATTGGCAGGTAGTATTCCAACTTATGAACCAGGTGGTCAACACCCCACTTATAATTAGACCGCCAATAAACCTCAGATTTTAACATAAGCATAGATCACACTGAAAATTGACTATGTAAGCCAGAAATAGCTGTGCGTGCCTTCAATCCTAGGATTCAAGGTTCTGAGGAAGGAGGAGGATTGATGAGTTTGAAGACATCCCAGCCTGGGCTGGGCTACATAGCAAGTTACAGACAAGTTTGAGCCACAGGTAAATTCATGTCTCAAGCAAGCAAGCAAACAAACAAACACAAAGTTACAATCAAATGGAAATAATCCAGATTAGTGTAGAACAAACTTTCTCTCTCTCTCTCTCTCTCTCTCTCTCTCTCTCTCTCTCTCACACACACACACACACACACACACACACACATCTTCTTGCAAAATCTCCTGTAAATCCTCTATGTTCTTTACAAAAATAGTCACTATCTTTGTACATATAAAAATGTACTACATTTTTCCTTTATACTGAAAATTTGGAATTTCATTGTTGATCCTCAAAGTCAGTTGCCTCAATTGTAACTTTGTCTCCTACTAGTTTTGATTCTTTCCAGGGCCTCTAATGCCCAATTGTGGACCTGAGCTATTGATTAAAACTTTATAACATGAAACAATATCCATTTGAGGTTCTGTATTACTTTAGTCCTAATGTATAGTTTCCTTGATTCTCATATGAATCTTTGTTAATTCTTTCTCCAGTCTTGGAATGACTCACAAATGAAGTTCAGCCAGTGACATCCTACAGCCAGAGGACCATGGCTATTTATCATGCTGATGTTCATAAGGCATACATGTGCACAGGGTCACACAGACAGGTACACATTGAGAAAAAGTGTTTCAATCAAGATGCCTTTGATGATATCTGTATTTCTTGTGCCAGTCTATCATGAAACTACTTGTCTGACACAAAGTATCAAACCCATGCCCAGATGTTTCCTCCTTCTATACAAGTTATTGTAGAAGGTTTTATTTTGTATCTGTGCCTCTCACTCAGATGCTTCTGTTCAATTCTACAGGTTTCAATATATTTAAATTTTCATGCGGACCTATGATTGTTTATTGACACATGGACTAGTGGGGTGTTCTGCCAGGAAATTGCATTATATTTTTATTCACGGTGAAATGAATGTGTCTTTTATTCCAATGTAGATGTAACTATCTCATCAGTTAGGTAAGTAAGTAAGTGTATGTTAACTCAATAGACAGTACATCGATAATGATAGATGGTAGATAAATAGGTAGGTAGATGATAGATAGATAGATAGATAGATAGATAGATAGATGATAGATAGATAGATGCCTTCACCCTGAAAAGTTAATATGCACAGGAAAATACTGCCATATGAAATGCAAAATAACAGTTATAATTTGATATTATAGGCATTAGTGCCCAGCGAACAGCCTTGATAATATGTCTATTTTTTCTCCTGGTTCCTATGTCATGCTTCAATAAGCTATAAAGCTGAGAAATAAAAAAAGAGAAATCATGGCACATCTATTTCGATACATGGTTTCTATCACTTTCTGTTGAGTTCTTCATTCTTTGGGGAAAGTGCTTCAACTCTGTAAGTCTAACAATCAATAAGGTCTGACTTTCAAATAAAGCTTACCAAGTGAAAGGTGTCTAGAGGCAAGCATCTTAGCGCCAGAAGAATACTCTGTCACAGTTCAAATCTTTGCTTGAAGTGCTTTCCCTTCTCATCTAAGAGACGCCATATAACCTGATCAGTGCCCTGAAGTCCCTTCACGCTGCAAAGTTCAACAAGGACACAGGAGGTGTGGGGTCCTGAGGAAAGCGAGACATGGTAATTAGGATGGAGAAGCAGTGTGCTGCTGCTGCAGGGAGCCACGGCACTTCCCCTTTCACCCCATGGAGCACAGTACTCTATCGAGGAAGGGGAACCTTTCCTCTATGGCTTATCGTAGAGAATAGAATGTGTTGAGTATCACCAGGCCCTTATTAGAAAATATAGCACTGGGTTTCCGCTTTTAGTTTCTTTTGAACCTCATGACCCTTTAGCATTTTTCTGACAGTCTGGAGGTTGCTGGAAACTCTCTCTCCTGAACTCAAAAACAGATGAAGTTATTTGATAGTTAGTCTAATTGCGTCATAAAATATTTAGTTATAAAATGAAAGCTGATTTATATCTGTCTCTTGAGTCTGAAATATATGCCATATCAGCTTCCTCAGGTTTTCATTTCCCAATAAAGGAGAAAATGGAGAACTCCCATTTACATGAAGAAGAAAAAAGTGAACAGAACAGGTTTTGAGAATCAAGCATTATCTAGCAACAGTAGCAAAACTAATATCAGAGTGCACTGTAGAAGCAACGCTGTGGAAGTTTCTCTGTCTTAGGATGCTTTGCTCTGCCCCTCCTGCTATCTTTCTGCTTCTGGGAGTCCTTCTGTCCTTTTTAAAGCCAGGGAAATGAGGAATAAATCGAATAATTGATGTGTAGGTCTCACTTCCTAAACTCTAGGCTCTCCTAGGGCACAGGGCACACATGCTTATGTATAGGTCGATTCCACAGTAGACAAGGACATGGGGAGCAATGAGCAATTCCACCTACCACAGCAGACAAGGATATGGGGAGCAATGAGCAATTGCACCTACCACAGTAGCCAAGGACATGGGGAGCAATGAGCAAAACTGCAATTTCAAAAAATTAAATTAAACATGGTTTCCATAGCCTGCATTGAAACTGCTTCACAGAGACAATTTAAGGTAGAATTGACATTCATAGTACCAGCCTTTAACCAGCATTTACAAGATGGATAGTTCTGTTGGGAGTGGAAAGATCCATCAGAATTCTTCCCTCACTGCAAGGGCTGTCTCAGGATACTTGAGGGGTGGAGGTATAGTAGGCTTTCACATGTTTTAAATTGGGAAAATAATGTTGGCTTCTAGGTCAATTCCAGTTTTATTCATCCAAGTTATGTGTCCAAAATATGTGGACCTAGCGATAGGGTCATACCTAAAGGTACTGGGAGGATCCCTGGAGAAAACAGAGTGGACTGTAGTTAAGAGGAATTTCTCTTGGACTCCCATGACCAACAATTCAAGGCAAGCTTCACATGTCTGACAATGGGGCTTTTATTATAAGATAGTCTATGGCTCTCTAGAGTTGTTTTTGCAAATGACATAGCTGTAACCTCATTTAAATTATGCACACATATACATGTTATATATATATTATATATATGAATATATAATATGTGTATTTAAAAATAAACCCAAAATAACATGAAAACTACCTAGGAAAAAAAAAGTAATCAGTAAATTACCTAGCTGTGAAGCCTATGAACCACAATTAGTACTACAACAGAAATCTTCAGTTATGAGATAATGAGACTTAAATCTGGAAAGTAACTAATAGCAGTCTAATTTAACTAAAGGACTACTCAATAGGAGGGAATCCATACCTCATATTGTAACCCTAGGTAACTACTTCTAGCTGCTAAGGTCATGAACTTCAGAGGAGAACTTACTGGTGTCACTTTACTAAACCAATTTAAGTACCAACTCCATGCTAAAAACTTCTCCTTATCCCTACAGATAAATGTGACTCTTATACCAGATAAAAGAGCTTCCTTTTGCAGCATATGAAGACTCCTACAGAAATCCACAATGCAGAAACTAACTAGTGGAGTACCCAAACTAAATTACATATACAGTGCAACTCCTAATCCTCAGGCTCAGGAAACATCACAGAAGACATGAGGAAAGACTGTAAGAGTCAGACGTCCAGGATGATCATTATTGCTGGTTTCTCTATATTGCAGTGAAGCTCCATCTATCAAATCTCAAAAATATGCTTGCCTAAGCAGGACACACATGATGAGAGCCCCAGGTGATATATCACTGAGAATAAGGAAAATCTCACAGACCTGGAATCAACAGCTGCTGGGAGAGGATGACTCACTCTCCTTCAGGCACAGGCCCCCAGTGAGTCATCTAATCCCCAGGGATCAGCCTTAAACACATTGACATATGAGCAAGACTCCATGGACTCAGAAGGTTTGATGCACATACATGTAAAAATTATAACTTGTAGCGTGAATTCTAATTGTTCTTAATAAAAAATCTGGAGTTGGATTTTAGAGGGTGAAAGCTGACAGATCAGAGAAGCAGAGCAGCAGCCACTGAATTTAAGTGACAAGTAAACACTCTGTCAATGTTCAAATCAAAGGGGCGATCCTGTCCTCAGACTGGCTCCTCAGGCTGCAATGAGCTCCGTCTCCTCTGGCCTTATATTCCTTATATTCCTCTCCTACCCATCCATATCCCTTCCTGTCTCCACCTCCTTAGATCTGGGATTAAAGGCATAGGACTCCTTAGTACTGGGATTAAAGGCATAGGACTCCCTAGTACTGGGATTAAAGGCGTAGGGATCCCTAGTACTGGGATTAAAGGCGTGGGACTCCCTAGTACTGGGATTAAAGGCATGGGACTCCCTAGTACTGGGATTAAAGGCGTAGGACTCCTTAGTACTGGGATTAAAGGCGTAGGACTCCCTAGTACTGGGATTAAAGGTGTGTGCCATCACCGCCTTGCCTCTAGTGCTTTAGTTCTGCACTCTGATCTTCAGACAAGCTTCTCTTGTCAAAATACAAACTAAAAATCACTACAATAACTAAATAAGAAGATGCCATGAACTTGAGAGGTATCAGGAGAATGGGTAAGTCTTAAGACAGCAGGGGTGGAAACAATATGGATACAATATACATATAGAAAATTCTCAAAAAATTTTAATTAAATTAAAAAATAGTAAGATTTCAAGTCATTGTGGTTTTGGATCCTTTTCAGTTTCTGGTGCTGTTAATACAAACAGCTGATATTTTTATCTGTAAAGTAAGCAATATGCCCAGCTCTCTAGACATTTATGTAGCAATAAAAAATAATCTATATAAATAACTTTATAAGGCAGCCATCATTTTCTATCAATGAACCAAATAAAAGTATGCAAATTGAGCAAGAATTTTTATTTTTTTAGTATAATGAAATAAACCCAAACTCTCTAACTATAGAATGGAGACACATGCCTGTGCTGTACCAGCCGTTGAAATATTCTCAGCCATAGGGGCAGTTAAACCTACCTCCAGCATTCAAGATCTCTGCTTCCAGAGAGGAAGACCAACAACTTAAGAGAAAAGTTCTGTGCTGGGTCTATAATTGCTCAACACAGAACATCATGAATTATAAGCCCATAAACAATGCTTCATGTTTATCTTTGTGAAAAATCAGAGTTTCCTTAGATACTGACACTAAATCACACCAATCAGAAGCAATAGAAGCCCCGAAATAATCAAAGATACCACTAAATCCTATAGGAACACATGCTCATGAAAAGATTTGTCACTTTCTGTAGTATTCTGAGACTTGTCAATGCACAAAGGGAACCTCCCCTCACGCGGGTAGGTTGTCACTGCACAAAGGGAACCTCCACTCACACAGGCAGGTTGTCAATGCACAAAGGAAACCTCCCCTCACGCCGGCAGGTTAGATTTGACTGCTGGCAGTTGTGAGGGTGAAGCTGAGTTTCCAAACACTGAGTCCCTCACTTCCTTCCTCCACTCTTGGTCATCAAGAACAATGATTTTTCCAAGAACCAACTACAAAGCAGAAGTTTTCCCTAGGACTTTTACCTAGCCTTTAGGTTCCTGTATGGTTGTTTATTGTGTCAGCATAAGGAGACGTTGTCAGAACTGAAATATAGTCAAACTGGCACATCGTGCTTGCCTATTACACTGGCACTTGGAGAGTTGGACCAGGATGATTGAAAGCTTGAATGTACCCTAGGCTTCATATCAACCATGTCTCAAGGCAACAAGACAGGATTGCTTATGGCAGCCATTTCAAATGCAACTAGCAGTTAAGGGGTTATAGAAAGGTGTCTTTTGCATGGCTACTAAATGTGTTCCTAGCTTGGTCCCTACATATAAGCAGTTTGTTGTATTTGTTTCAGACAGACATATTCTACATTAACATTAAAACAGAAAGTGGGACTTGAACAGGCCTAGCAGAAATGTCCTAAAGTGGCACACGTACCTCTCAATCTGTTATACTACACTAAAAACTATTAGACCCCAAGGAGATGGGAATTTTCCCAGGAATACTGTCCTGGAAGAATACACTAGTATTGGCCAGAGGGGAATTTGACCCCCAGAAAGAGACTACATAGTTCTAACAACTTGCCACAGTACTGAGTAAGACTGAAGGACGATGAAGTGTCTGACGTGTCTGTCAGTGGTGGGCAAGGCCACATCCTGGCTGACACTGCCTAGACACGTGTATTCTTAGTCTCCTATTTAAAGCTGAATACCAATCCAGGACATTCAGTCCTAAAGGTGGACTTGGTGGATTCGCTGAATCTCTTTTTTCTCTCTTTCCAACATGAATAAATGGTATCTTTCTGCTTTACACTAAACCCCAACAACCACAGCATTAACTTAATTGTCTCTTATGATACGAATGGATTAACAGGTAAAATAGATGAAGGATAGTAATGAAGAATGAATTTTTACTATTAAAGTGAAGGCCTTTGCTATTTAAAGAATAAGTATAACAGGTCACTGTCATACTGTTGTGTCTCCAGAGAATACTACAGGTTTTGACACATAGCAAACTGTTGGTACTGGCTTAGATTAGAAAATAAAAAGAAATGACTTAAAATATAACTGAAGCACCCCAAATCCTGTGATCCCTGAAATGGTGCCCAACGTGACACTTTAGGTAATCTATCTCTGATCAATACTTTATATGCACATCATCTGTCTCTTGCTTAATTTTTCCAAAATAAAGTCACAAAAACACAATTTATATACAAGTAACACATAGTAAGCAGCATATTAATGTTAATTTTTTATTTTTTTATTTAGTTTTATTTATTTATTTTTTTAATTTCTTTTTTCTTTTTTTTCCATGATATTTATTGAGCTCTACATTTTTCTCTGCTCCCCTCCCTGCCTCTTCCCTCCCTGCCTCTTCCCTCCCTCCTTCAACCCTCCCCTCAAGGTCCCTATGCTCCCAATTTATTCAGGAGATCTTGTCTTTTTATGCTTTCTACTTTCCATGTAGGTTAGATCTATGTAAGTCTCTCTTACATAGAATTTTTTGTCTAAATTCTCTGGAATTGTGGTTTGTAAACTGGGTTTCTTTGCCTTATGTTTAAAAACCACCTATGAGTGAGTACATGTGATAATTGTCTTGCTGTGTCTAGGTTACTTCACTCAAAATAATGCTTTCTAGTTCCATCCATTTTCCTGCAAAATTCAAGCTGTCGTTATTTTTTCTTCTGTGTAGTACTCCATTGTGTAAATGTACCACATTTTTTTAATCCATTTTTCAATCGAGGGACATTTAGGTTGTTTCCAGTTTCTGACTATGACAAATAAAGCTGCTATGAACATAGTTGAGCACATGTCTTGTGGCACGATTGAGCATCCTTTGGATATATACCCAAAAGTGGTATTACAGGGTCTTGAGGAAGGTTGTTTCCTAATTTTCTGAGAAATCGCCACACTGACATCCATAGGGGTTGTACCAGCTTGCATTCCCACCAGCAATGCAGAAGTGTTCCCTTTACCCCACAGCCTCTCCAGCATAAGTTGTCATCAGTGTTTTTGATCCTGGCCATTCTTACAGGTGTAAGATGGAATCTCAGAGTTGTTTTGATTTGCATTTCTCTGATGACTAAGGATGTTGAACATTTCCTTAAGTGTCTTTCAGCCATTTTAGATTCCTCTGTTGAGAGTTCTCTGTTTAGGCCTGTGCTCCATTTTTTATTGGATTATGTGTTCTTTTGATGTCCAATTTCTTGAGTTCCTTTTGGAGATCAGACCTCTGTCTGATGTGAGGTTACTGAAGATCTTTTCCCATTCTGTAGGCTGTCGTTTTATCTTTGTTGACCATGTCCTTTGCTTTACAGAAGCTTTTCAGTTTCAGGAGGTCCCATTTATTGTTTCTCTCAGTGTCTGTGCTGCTGGGGTTATATTTAGGAAGTGGTTCCCTGTGCCAATGTGTTCAAGTGTACTTCCCACTTTCTCTTCTATAAGGTTCAGTGTGGCTGGCTTTATATTGAGGTCTTTGATCCATTTGGATTTGAGTTTTGTACATAGTGATAGATATGGGTCTATTTTCATTTTTCTACATGTTGATATCCAGTTTTGCCAGCACCACTTGTTGAATATGCTTTCTTTTTTCCATTTGATATTTTTTGCTTCTTTATCAAATATCAGGTGTTCGAAGAGGTGTGGATTGATATCCGGGTCTTCTGTTCGGTTCCACTGGTCGTCCTTTCTGTTCTTATGCCAGTACCAGGCTGTTTAGGTTTATTAAAAGTAAAGCTTATCATTCAAAGTCTTTGTAGATTCATGACAATATACAAAGACAGGTCTGATGCATCCATAATTCAGGAAGAAACATTTCCCAAGTTCTCATCCTCACCAGTGTGCTCTGCCGCTGCAGCTCTGCCATCTAAACTATGCACATCCTTGTCATTGGAAAAACACACAAGTGTCTGCCCCTTTGCTAATCTTCCACTGAGACACCATTTCAGAATGCAAGTAAAAGTCTCCTTCAAACTCATGGATACCCAAGTTTTTTAGTGCCCACATATGGAATTAAGTTCAAACCACTTCTACAGGCACATGAGAGGTTTCATGTTATGTTGGATTCTAAAGAAAGGAAGGGCTTCCTAATATAGAGACAGAGGTCACAGCATAGGAACCATAAAGAAGATGCTCATGAATAAACCAATGTACAGCACACTTAGAAGTAAAGGGTACATTACAATTTGGGGTTGGTATTTTCTGTGGGGAAAGAAATGAAGTTTGGAAGAATAGCTTCATGCAAAACTAGGCCTCATTCACTTCCTTGGGTATACAGAGGTTAATCTGTGTCAAGATCTTTGTGGTTCCTTCCTTCTGCATGGTCTTTGCTTTATTTTCTGAGTATATTTTTGACAGCTTCCAGACACAAATCTACTTGCCCTCCTCAGAGATCCTTCCATGCCTAGCACTGAAGCCTCCCTGTGCCTGTGTCTTTGTATAACATTGTTCTAATTGATACCCTCAAATGACTACATAGCATTTTATGTTTGCTAATGGCTGTCATCCATGTACTCTTCCCAGCCACCACTATTCATCACTGTATTCACAGGTGAGAAAATTCCTGACAGACAGCTGCCCTATCCCACATGGCTTGTGAGATAATCTAGGATCCTCTAGTGGCTTAATGGGACTATTAGAATTTTATGAGCTATTGGAGGACACAGGTACAAAATTGTACCTCAGAGAAATTATGCTTGTGGCAACATGCATAGTCTAACATGTAGTCTAAATCAGAGAAGAGCGGTCTTGAGGTGAAAAGGTTAGAAAGAATAGTACCTCCTCCTCATTTTCCTGCATGGTGTGGATGAAGTTGTTGAAATATCTGATTCTCATGCAATACAACAGCGATATAAACCAGAACAATGTTTTAAGCTGACAGTATCTACTCTTTTGTAATAGTTTCAATGTCATACACACACATTTTCAAAGCAGCTGTTAGGTGTTTTTGTAAATTTTAACAAACCTTTTCCCCTTTGTCATGGTGGTTTAAGGCTATCAACTCATCCCCATGAAATGAGCCAACTATTAAGCAAAGCACCTGAGCACTTTAACCTACACAACGGACAGAGCCTTGGGACTCAATATTTGCTATATTTATTGTAGCAAAAAATAAAAAGTGGTGAAGGCTATTTTAAAACTTCCAGCCTTTAGGTGGTTTGCCCATGTTCTCCAGAAACCTAATGAAAGATAATAATAATGATTAGGATAATGATAATCACTTCAAAATCATGGAAGTATGTTTAAAAGGCTTAAAATGAGGTTCCTGCTGAGATGATAAAAAGGGTTTTCTGAGGCCAAGTAGAGAGCTGAAATTCTACATGGTCCAATTAACTTCACACAGAGATAAGAAAGAAAGAAGAAAAAAAGACTCATGCAAGTCCCTATGCTTTATTCTTAACTGTGTACCAACCACAACAAATCAATGATGTAATTATTGAGTAACTAATGTGTTAGTTGTTGATGGCTGCAAACTATTTGCAAACACACACCATGGCCAACAGTAACCAGATAATGGAGCATGCATAAGTCAGTGAAGCTGCCAGGAGGTGCGGGCAGACACCAGAATAAGCCATGGGGACAATCATCACTTTCCTTTCAGTATTCAAGAGCTGAGTACTTGTTACAAATATTCAGTTATTTATTTTTAATTTATGTGTATGTGTGTAAGCCCACGTGAGTCTGTATGCAGCATACTTATGCAGGGACCTGAGGAGGCAGTGAAGGCATTGAATACCCTGGAACGTGGTTGCATGCAGTTATGGGCAGCCGTATTAATGTTGGGAACCAAACCTCTGCAAGTGCTCTTAACCTCTGAGCCCTTACTCCAGGTGTTATAATCTGCTATCCTGGGTACCCTGTCCCTTTAAGAGCTCTGCTCATTCCCAACCTCTCCCTCCCCTTCCACCTAAGGAAGCCATCTCCCACCTTCCCACCTCCTGTCTGACCTTCTTCTGGAAAGGCAGCTTCTGCCTCTCTCTCTCCTCCCCACTTTTCCCCTTCTCCTCCATAACCCACTAAATAAACTCTATACCCAAACTCTCTTTGAATGGCTTATATATCTATCTGTCTGTCTCCCTCTGAGGTCTCTCTGGCCACCCGCCAGGGGACAGCTGAGGTCTCAGATCACCTGGGTTATATTTATTAATGATAACCCCAGGCACCCAGAGACATTTTTATCTTTGTCTTCCCCAATCTATCTTATCTTGTAATAAATGTTAATGGAAAAGATCACATATTTCCTTCATACTGCTTCTGCCCATCATCTTCAGACCTCCCCTTCGGTCTTACATTGTGATAGCTAGATATGACAGTACCTGTTTTCCACTTGCAACCTGTTGGTAGCTCTCAAGAAACAGCCGGAAAGATTAACCCCAGAAACTTGCTGAAGTCCTCTGTGTCCTGCCTTATGTTTTAGTACTTTTCCCACCCTGTCTGCTTTATACATCATGGTGCATTAACATCAAACTGCCTTGTGCCTGCAATCCTCCTCACAACTGCTTATCTCTGTTCATGCTGACATCACTTCTCGAGTATTCACTTACCTAATGACCTAATTGTATAACTGCATAATCATATCTAACATCATTCAATTCAAAAATCATATGAATTCCTGTGACCTCCAATAAGTCAGTGTTACCAAATCCACCCTTGAAATCAAATAAAAAACCATCACTGAATTCCCCTCAGTCTATGATAAGTTATTAAACAGAAAAGGTAACTATATTAATTAGATTTTTATCACAATGATAAAATATGGCTGAGGTAACCCCTTAAAAAATGAGGTGTTACTTGGTTTCACAGTTTTAGTGGTTATAGTACAAGAGTGTTTGGTCTTATTTCTTTGCATCTGTACTGAGAATATGCTGCACAAAAGTCATCAATCAGCTGGTGAAAGAGGACAAAAGAGAAAGAGGAAGGGTTTTGATTCTTACTGTCTTCTTCAAGGTTGTGCCACCAAATGACTAGAATAACCCCCACAAAGACCCAACTCCATGGAACTACCTCCTCCCAATAATGCCACAAACTGGATACATGGACCTTTAGGGCACATTTCATATCCCCAAAACAACAACAACAACATGGACAATAATGTGTGTAAAACTATTTCCTGATAACTAAGGAGTAAATCGTGAAGTTATTTGCTTTTTTAAGCACTAAAGACTTTAGAAATTGCATAAAAATTAATTTACAAAATAAAAATTACTTAAATGATGTGGGATTCCCCTCTGTATGCTATAAATATCATTATTTAATAAAGGAACTGCTGAACTGCTCTGGGCCTATAGCAAAGCTACAGGAGAAGAGAGCTAGGCGAGGAAAACTAAACGGAATGCTGGGAGAAAGGAGGCGGAGTCAGAGAGAAGCCATGGAGCTGTGCTGGAGACAGAGAGTGGACCTTGCTGGTAGGCCGTGAGCCTTGTGGTAAAATATAAAATAATGGAGATAGGTTAATTCTAGATATAAGAGCTAGCTAGCAATACGTTTAAGTAATTGGCCAGGTGGTGTTTTAAATAGTATAGTTTCTGTGTGATTATTTCAGGGTTAACTGGCCAGGAACAAACAAGTGGCCTCCTCCTACACTTAAGTGAGAGGCAAAGTTGTATAGTTTCCACTTCAAAAGTGATGTGTATTTAAATATTAAAAGCAGAAGACTATAAATGAAGAAATAACAAATATTTGAAAGTAGGACTGATAGGATTAGATGCATGTGTGAGTTTAGTGATATAATAGAGACCCAAAGAAGGCAACTTTACATTAAATAGCTTATGTCCTTTCAAATATGCATATTGGGTATCTCATATTTATTAATATTCTCTATGGGTAATGGGTAATATTTTTGAAGTTTGGTAGTGAAACACAAGTAATATTATATTGTTGAAGCAAATTTGAAACAAAAAGACATTTTAGTACTAACTTCAAGAGGGCTAAAAACAATTTCCTAAAAGTTTCCAAAAAGCAATTTTTAAAATAAGATTTTCTTTCTTCTAAATGACTTTTTTAATGAATTCTAACTAAACAAAAAACTCAATATCATTTTACAAAGTTTATGTTGCTTTATTTCTCTATTTCTGTCAGAATTGTACAGCACAGGCCCTCTCATGGGCCAGATTCGGAGAATAAGTCTAGCATCGCCTCCCATTATTATTGCTAACTCCAGCATAAGTGGGAACAAGCGAGATAGGCTCTGCTGGTGCAGTTGCTCAGCACAGGGCAGAACATCCATGGACACAGGCCTTTGGCACACAGGACAACGTATCACTGGCATGTTAGTGGTTGCTCAGAGAATGGACAGTCATTCAGACTTGAAGAAGGGGATGCATGGAAGTGATGAGCACTAGCAGCTTTACAATCACTGAAAGGATTGCAAGGATTCTAAAAAAACAAGAGATAATCAAAGCTTATTTGGGAGTTAAGCATTATCAAATCTCTCAGGGTCAAGCTCAGATTCACTATAGCACTCAAGAATCTGACTCCTAAGATCTAAGATTGAATAAATTAACTTGTGTACATGTTTTGGGTGAAGAAGCAAAAAGAAAAAAAGAGGTGATCTCCACAGGGTTTTTAGATTTTACAAACATGGTTTAAAAAAATTCCACAGGCAAAAACAATGATATCAACATGCATTTCAGAATCACAAACAAACAATAAATACAAACAAACAACAGCAACAAAAAACCGGGTAGATGCTGACAAAGCAGCACTCAGGAACCGGTGACACCACTCCGGAAGGGTCAGCATCTGAGGGGAAACACCTGACTTTCCAAACCATGAGCTAAAGTTACTAAGGTCCCTGAACCCTGGACTCATCCACACCCAGACCTGTTCATCTAGTAAAGGCACTATCTTCCTATCTTTTTGAAATTCCTACGGGGTCCATTAGCAAGGGTAATTGTGGGAGATTGACTTTAAGTAAATTTAGCTCTTAATACAAAAAGTGAATGTTATTGCTCTAAGACCGCATGGTCTGGGGGAATGTGGGAATGTCATTCCATTGCCTATGAAGGAAAAGGAAGTTACACTGCTGAGGTATTTTGAGAACTAATCCCATTTTGAAGGGAGAAACACCATGATTTCAGAAGATTTTTACAGGATCAACAGTGACTTATTCAAAAGACAAGTGTTCCCAAAGTTCTGCATTCTGGTTCTCCACAAGTTGTAACCCATAAGTTGTACACCTTTGGGTCCATCTAAGAATTTGTCAGCTGTAAATTGACTGTACAATGCTTGTGACTTCAACAAATAGATCTGATATTCTACGTAAGGAAGCATTGCTTCTTTTTTTAAAAATTATTTATTTATTTTTTTCCATACATTGTTTTGTTTTATTTTTTCCATTCAAGAACATAATTAAAGAAATAAAATTTTTTTTCCTTTCTTCCCCTTCTCCCGGTCCTCTCCCACTACCCCCCCACCCCTCCTCCCTCCCCCTTCTTCCTTGAAAGAGGGCATGTTGCCCTGCCCTGTTGGAAGTCCAAGGCCCACCCCCATCCCTCCTGGCCTAGGAAGGACTGCATTCAAAAAGATTCGGTTCTCAAAAAGATAATACATGCGGAAGAGATAGGTCCTGGTGTCATTGTTGATGGGTTCTCCATCTGCCAACTTTCGCCGCCACAGGTAGCCTAGCACAGCTCACTAAACTCCAAGGAGTTATTTGTAACACTGTCACTTACTTTGAACATGCCAGTGGTTTCCTCTTATAACTACAACAGAGAGTTTGCTGAGCAAGTTTTTGCTTGTACCAGAATAGTTCATGGTCTTAAATCTTGTCATGGGTCAGGGGTGGAGGCTCCTAGTTCTGGACAAGCTGAACCCTGTTGACAGTGATGTTTCTCAGAGCACTCCAGTACCACTGCAATTGTCAGCACATTCTACTGCTCTTTCCACCACCTCAGCCTTTACTCATAAACTGCATTCATTTTCTGAGCAAATTTCTTTGATGATACACATTTTCTAAGGCAGCTTAGAGCATTTTTTCTTCTTGAGTCTCTTGTTATCCTTCTTTCTCTAAGCAACGTATCAAAAATAACTGCAAGGAAAACAAGATTGTTGCCTGCTCTGCCCTCCTAAACGGCCTGCTCTGCTCTTTTGTTGCATCTAATTCCTGTTGTTGTTTTATATGTTTTCATCAGAATGAATTTTGCAGGTTTTATACCTTATATAATTATATAAATTTCCTTCCTTATATCAACTCTTACTAGTGTGGTACTTCAAAAGCAGTTTTTAATAAGCCCTTTACAAATTTCTCCTGCTTTTTTTGTGAAACTTTAAAATTTTCTGGGATATCATTGGCTTGACACCTAAACAGGACAGTGATTTCTTTCACAGTGTTCTACAGTAGCAGAGTGCACGGAGGCCACTGTAGGATATTATACAAAACATAGCTGAGTGGAAGTCTGACAGCTGCTCTTCCTGTTCATTCCTTGGGAAATTTTAGTCCCAGTGATCTCTGCTTTCATAAATTAAAACCTTCAATGTCAACGACAGTTCATCTATTTTCCCTCAATCTTCCTCCTTTTGTTTAGAAGACATTTCTTAAAAACTGGTATTTCAGTTCTTTGACCTTTTCTTCAGTGACTATAAGTTCTGATCTACTTTCATCATTCATTAATAAATTTATACCCTAACATTTAACTCTTGTGTATTTAAACTACAAAACACCTATTCTTATTGATAAAACTGAACACACACCTTTAAATAGATAGGGAAGCTTAGAAGGAATATTTTGTAAAGATTTCTCCTCTGCCACCTACTCTACCCACCTAAATTGCATATTCTGCTCTTTTGCCATATAATTTCTGTTAAAGAAGATGGGTATTTAACTTTCTGTAGATACTAAAATGATTCTCCACACATTCCCAGACAATCATTATGAGAAGATTGTTTTTTACTTTTACATTGATTGGTACTAGTGTAATATCATAAAATATATTTTGAAGATTCAAAATCAGAATTTTATTCCTTTTCCCAGAACTCTAGTACCTCACAACCATTTTTAAGTACAGTAGTATCCTTCTACTATCGATTTATTGCATTGTTTTTGCCACATATATGTTTGATGGAAGTAGAGATTTAAAAGGTCCCAAAGAAACACACAGAGGTCTATATTAATCATAAACTGATTGGCCTATTAGCTCAGGCTTCTGATTAACTCTTATAACTTATATTAGCCAATAATTCTTGTCTGTGTTAGCCACATGGCTTGGTACCTTTCCTCAGCGAGGCATTCTCATCTGTATCTTCTATGTCTGTGTGATGACTGTAGACTACATCTTTCCTCTTCCCAGAATTCTCCTGTTCTTGTTGCCCCACCTCTAGTTCCTACCTGGTCGCCCCACCTATACTTCCTGCCTGGCTATTCCAATCAGCATTTTACTAAAATACAAGTGACAAGGTACAGACCATTGTCTTACAGCACTTTCCCCCTTCTTTTTTTCAAAACAAGAACTCTGAATTAAATTTCCTTTGTTTAACTTTTCTTCTGACCATTATCCATAACAACTTGTAACCAACATTTTAAACAAAGACAAATAGCCATAATACATTATTTAGGAATGTGGGCGTAGTTTTCCGGGCTACTTCCTGCTGATTGGGGATGCGAATAATCTTACAGGAACCTGAAGAAAATTTAGAATTATGATCAAGTCCTCACTGGAGTATCCTGTAAGGCTTGATCATCTCAGTGTGGAATCTGTTCTGGATGTAGAACTCAGACATGTGGGCCATTCGCTCCTATCAGAAATTTCTCAGGGGGTCTTTCTTGATCAGATGTGATTTTTCTTAGCCCAGAATGTATCCAGAGGCCCAAATTTTCTGTGGAAACAAAAACAAATCCTCTTCTCTAAAGTAACATATCGGTTGACTTAAATTTTGAAGTTGAAGTGTTTTCAAAATATATATGTTGTATTAATCCAGCAGCATTTGTAATCATGTCTTTTAGCAGCTGTTGTTCCTTCTTCAGCCATCCAACCATTTAAAGACAACACAACAAAATACAGTATCCAGACTCTCTGTGTATTTTTCATCTTTACATGGCTTTATTTTTAACTCTATATCTTTTATTTTTATTTTTAATTTTTGGTTTTCTGACACTAGATTTCTCTGTGTATCTTTTGCTGTCCTGGCACCAGGTTGTCCCTGAACACAAAGAGATCTGACTGCCTCTGCCTCCCAAATGTTGAGATTAAAGGTATGTACCACCACACCCAACTGCTCTTTTTTTTTCTTTTTTCTTTTAATGACTTTATCCTTTTTCTTTTTTTTCCAAATCCTACATATATTTATCCAACACTGTAATCCATTTAGAGGTCTTTTCCATCTTAATTGGTCTTTATTGTGTATCTGTAATCCTTTTCTGATTAGGACTACTTTTAAAATCCTAATTGCTTCTTAAAAAACTAAGTGGCATCATTGTTAGGACAAATGCTGCCCTGGCTGCTTGCTCTGCCCAGTCCAATATGACAGAAGTCTGTTCACTGCCTCTGAGACTGCCAGGCAGGAGCCATCCTCGCCACCTCAACCCTGATAACCTGTTGGCTCATGCTGCCATCAAGTAACTTGCAGCATGCTGCCCACAAACCCCATTTAAATGGTCAGCCTCCTGAAAGAGTCAGACTTTCCACTGGCAGCATGCCCAGAAAAGCATTTCAAACCCATGTGGCAGCTTTTCCACTGAATCAGGAAAACCTCTCTTACTAGAACTGCTGCACACTACCCAGCAAAGAAAAATGTAACTAAACTTTATTGTTCTGTGTCTAGAATTCCTTTCCAAGCATTCTCAGGTTTTATGTGAATGTAGTCTGCCCCACATTGGTGCACCAATTGTTGACAGAGGTTTCTGTCCCACCTGGTCCCATAGCCATTCAGTCCCAAAGAAATGCACAAGAGTATATATTAATCATAAACTGGTTGGCCTATTAGCTCATGCTTCTTATTAACTCTTATAACCTATATTAGCCCATAATTCTTGTCTGTGTTAGTCAGGTTGCTTGATGAAAGGTACTTTCATCAGTGAGGCATTCTCATCTGTGTCCTCTACATCTGGATGACAACCACAGACTATGGCTTTCCTCTTCCCAGAATTCTCCTGTTCCCATTGCCCAGCCTCTACTTCCTGCCTGGTCCCACTGTTTATACTTCCTGACTAGCTACTAGCCAATCAGCATTTTATTAAAATACAAGTGACAGGGTACAGACCATTGTCTCACAGCACTGATGATGATGGAAGTTGCAAAATTACCCCACACTATTTCAGAATTATGTATAATAAAGGGTTATTTATTTAGGGGAGACTCACAGATCACTGTGCTAGATCACAGTCCACTGCATGAATGGGAAACAGGAACTGAGTCTAGCAGCCAGAAGCGAGAGCTGGATGTAAGAGAGTGAGTACATGCTTTACAGCTGCATTTATATTATAAAACACCATACCCAAGTAGGCTGGTATCTTAAAGGCTATTGGCCAAAGGAGCTCCCACAGCACCACTCCCTTTTGTTTAAATAAGAAAGTTCCAAACCCAATATAAAAGTATGTATACTAGGAACAGATATCAAGTATAAAGTTAGAATTATAACCAGCATAAACAATATTAAACAAGGAACACATCTTAATGTTTTAACAAAGAGTCTATCCTAAGGAGTCTAAGTTTTGTATTAGAAATGGCTTTGCTAGACCATAAGAGGATGGTAACTACAACTGACTAATCTTCATCACCATCAAAGGCCTGAGAAGGGAGATAATATTACTTGAGTAGGCAGGAAGTGCAATGAAGGAGCTTCCAAAATGTCCAGTAGATGACAGAGACAACTGGCTACCTGAGCAATCACCCAAAGTCTCATTTGCAATGATGAAGCAATCAACTTTGGCTAAAGTCTAAAGTAACTGACAGACCATTTTCAGAGGCAGGAAATTTTTCAAAGCTATTTTACCCTGTCTTGGCAAGATTTGACAGTCTTTTTTATTGTATCCTGCTTGTCTAGTCTGAACATCATGCACTTTATCAGTGGTTCAGGCATTGGCAGTTCCTTGCCCAAAGGTCAGTTGTGCCAAGAAGGAAACAAACTCCAAGTGGAGTGTCTTCGGTGCTCAACATTCTCTCAGGAATAGATTGGTGCTGCCAGAAGCAATTGTGTCTCATGTCAGCAGAATCCTAAGTTATTTGAATGCAATGTATTACAGATCTTTGAAGTGGTTGAAGATTACCTATTTATGAAGAATATAATCTCTAAGTATCTAAAGAATCTAATTAGTCTGATGAAAAGTCTAACAAACAATAATAACTATTGACTTATAATACTTAATACCTATATAACTCAAAGACTAAGACTTCATATCAGAATGTTAAACAATCTTTAAACAAATGTGCAGTAAAGGAGAAATGACCTCAAAATGTAGACAATATATAAATATCTTGATCAGAGATAGAAACATATAATGCAATATGATAAATATATCTTAAAAGTGTATCAATATACAAAATACCTTAAACAGAGGTAGAAATATGCATGTATAAAATATGACAAAATAACTTTGCATAGGTATACAAATATTGTAAACAGAAATAGGAACATATTCAATATAACAAACATATCAATATATAATATAATATAGTAATATAATACAAATATATCAATATATAAAAATCTATACTGATATAAATTGTCCATAAAAATACCTTACAAGTATTCATTCTATTACTACTACTACTATTATTATTATTATTATTATTATTATTATTATTATTATTAGTGTAAGTTCATAAAAATTAGCTATTATCCCATTCAGTTTTACCCCTTTCTTTATTTTGAGATCTCTGGGTCTACATAATTTCTACCCTGACCCCCAACACTATATTAGTAATAATCAACTCCAAAATGGTGTCCCTAACCCTGAGAACAAACTTTGTTGGTAGAGGGTACATTGTCTTCTAGAGTTGCTTCCAGCTTTCACGGGGGGGGGTGATGTTTTATCTATGGGATCCTGTAAGAGTGATATGATGATTAAGTTTTAAGATTGCTGGTTTTTTTTTTGTTGTTGTTGTTGTTTTTGCCTACAGCACCCGGTATTCCCAGGCGGTCTCCCATCCAAGTACTAACCAGGCCCGACCCTGCTTAGCTTCCAAGATCAGACGAGATGGGGTGCATTCAGGGTGGTATGGCCGTAGACAGATTGCTGTTTTACATAATTGCAAAGGGTCTCTGAGTGGTCATGGTTGATAGGTTTTTTTAAGTTCTTATTTGGAGTTCTGGCCAGAATGTTGTAAGAAGGTGAACCATTTCCACATCTGCTACCCAAAAGCCAGTCTCACAGTAGCACTATTAGCATCGTGACATCATATCAACTATGTGGAGTCACTGTTGTGGGGCCCGATCTTCTTCCTGGATCACTGCAGGAAAATCTACTGTTCATTGTTGAAATCTTAAACATTATTCATATAAACTTATATTCAATGAAAGATAAAATATATACAAAATGGGCAGGAGGAAAGTAAAATATTTCCTTAAGATCTATCTTCTTTCTGTCCCATAGCAGATGGCTCCTGACATGAGACAGAAATTCTGACTTTTTTTAACAACATGCTTGGATTTAGAGAAGGACAGAGCCATTGTCCAACTCCAAAGCCAACTCTTAGCTTTGATTAGGGATATTTACATGTCCAAATAACCAAATTTTGCCCTGCAGATGATACAGCATCATAATCCAGATTTCTCTTGGCTTGTTGATTCTTTCTGGATAGCTATATTTTAATCTTTAGTCATCTAGATGTCCAAGGACTCTCAACTCTTTGAAGATGAATATTGTCCTGCAAAGACAAGAAAAGAACCCTGCCCCAATGCTTATGAGGTTTTCTTACCACCTGTATGGTTGTCACCTCTGTGGATGAGCTGTCATTTCTATTTCTCAATGGGTTTCTCTTTTTTAAACAGAATCTCTATTAATTAATTTTGAATGTATCCATAGTTTTCCTTCTCCTGTGGAAACAAGAACTTAACCCCTTCCCCAAAGCAGTACATCTCCTGGTTTCTGCTGTGAGGTTAGCACATTCTTGGTTTAATGTGAAGTTTAATTCAGAAGTTTTTCTATTATCCAATGTCTCTCTGCTGCTGTCGTTCCTTTCTCATTAGCATTAAGAAAATTTATGGTAAATAAAGCATTAAGCAATCTATTTCTGGGGGTATTTTCTCTTTTTTGGTATGATATTGCTTAGCATATCCTTATAGTTCTATTTGATTTTTCTATAACTGCCTGACCTGTAGGATTATTTGGTATACATGTAATATGCTTTATATTATAATAAGAAAAAAATGTTTTATTTTCTTAGACACATATGCTGGGCCATTGTCTGTCTTTATTTGTTCAGGTATACCCATGATGGCCATAACTTCTAATAAATGCATGATTACTAAATCAGCCTTTTCTGTTCTCAAGGCAGTAGCCCATTGAAAAACTAAATAAGTGTCAATGGTATAGTGTACATATTTTAATTTTCCAAATTCTGTAAAGTGGAACACATCTACCTGCCAGAACTCATTCCTTTGGGTATCCTTTGGGTTACTCCCTCCAGGTAATAGTCTTTGGTTATAGAAAGAGCAAATAGGACATCACTTCATAATCTCCTAAGCTTGTTGTCATGTAATAGAAAACTCTTCCTTTAAACCTTTGATGTTTAGACATGATGCTTTTTATGAAATTCTGAGGCTGTCAGCACATTTCCAATCAACAATTGATCAATTTCTTCATTACCTTGTGCTAGAGGTGCTGGAAGACACATATGGGATTGGATGTATGTTATATATATGATACAAAGCCTATTCCAGATTATATCTTGAACCTGTATGAATAATGAAGTCAATTCTGTATTATGTGTATAAATTCAGCAGTTTCAATATGCAAGACAACTTTTTCTACATATTGCAAATCAGTAACTATATTGAGAGGTTCTTTAAAATCCTTTAGTACCATGAGAATGGCATATAATTCTGCTTTTAGGAGAGAATTATAAGGACTTTGTTCCACTGTACTTAATTCTTCTGATTTGTAACATGACTTTCTTTGCTTTATTTGCATCAGTATAAAATGTAAGGCTCTTTGCTTTATTTGCATCAGTATAAAATGTAGAGGCTCCAGTTATTGGCACATCATGTACGATTTGGGTAAGAATCCAAGAAATTCTCTTTTTAAGGTTAATTCTGTCACTTTTGAGATAATTGCTATTAATTTCTCCCAAGAAATTAGCATAAGCTCTTTGCCATGGTTAATTGTCTTCTCATAATTTTTTAATTTCTTCAGGAGTAAAAGGCACTATAATCTCTCCTGGGTCTATACCTGCTAGTTGATGAAGTCTCAGTTTTCCTTTTATAATTAATTCAGAGGCTTTTTCCATATAAATTTTTAATTTTTTAACTTGGTTTATGTGGTAGAAAGATCCATTCTAAGATAATTTTCCCTCTGCATTAAAATTCCTGTAGGGGAAATTCTGGAAGGCAATATGGCTAGAATACAACTAAGATTTGGAATCACTCTATCTACATGTGCCTCCTGCAATTTCTCTTCAACAACCATCAACTATTTTTCCACTTCAGGTGCTAATTCTCTGGTACTATTTAAATCTTTGTCACCATCTAAGGTTTTGTTTAAATTAACTAACTATTAGACTGAGTGTTATCCCAACAGGTGGTCGTAGATTGGAAATATCTCCTAACAATCTTTGAAAGTCATTAAGATTCTGTAATTGGTCTCTCTTAATTTGTGCCTTTTGTGCTCTAATTTTCTGTAAATGTATTTTTTACCTAGGCAACTGACAGAATCACCTCTTTGTATTTTTTTATCCCCATTTAGGCAAAACTTTCTTTACTTCTTGAAACATTGTTTCTATATTATTTGCATTTGAGTCAGATAACAAAATGTCACCAATATAATGGTAAATTATAGACTTAGGTAATTGCTTGCATATTATTTCCAATGGTTGACATGCAAACTATTGAGCATTTCCTGAGGGAGGACAGTCCATTGGTATCTCCTAGTAGGCTAAGAATTATTATAAGTAGGCACTGTGAAGGCAAATTTTTCTCTATCCTTTTCTTATAAAGGTATAGTGAAGAAACAATCCTTAAATCAATTACTATAAGAGGCCATTCTTTTGTTAATAGAGAAGGCAGAGGAATTCCAGATTGTAGAGGGCTGATAGGTTGAATAATCTTGTTGACAGCTCTTAGATCTGTCACCATTCTCCATTTTCCAGATTTCTTTTTAACAACAAATACAGGAGAATTCCAAGGGTTGATTGATTCTTCAATAAGGCCAGCATCTAGTTGCTCCCGTACCAGCTGTTTGAAAGCCTGCAGTTTGTCTTCCATTAAAGGCCATTGCTTAACCCATATGGGGATCTCAGTTAACCATTTTAATGGCAAGGCTACTAGTATCTCTGAAAGCTTACTAGTTACTTTGTGTTATTGTAGAGCCTGAATGGCTGGTGACCTTTGCTTATAACATCTTATAATATCCTTCCCAGAAGCATGAGATTTGGGACTGCAGGAATGTTAATGTGAGTACTCCTTTGCTGCAATAAATCATGACCCCATAAATTCACTGCAATATTAGTTACATATGGCCTCAACTTTCCTTTCTGGCCCTATGCATTCAACCCACCTTGTGCTTTGTTTTACTTGAGATTGGGTTCCAATTCCTAGGAATTGAATATCTGCCTCTTGAAGAGGCCAATCTGAATGCCAAGATTCTGGAATAATGATACCCATGTCCATACCTGTATCTAGTAATCCCTCAATTAAATGTCATTTATACTCACTCTTAGCCTTGGTCTTTGATCATTTATAGAAGTCTGCCAAAATATAAGTTTCCTGTTTCCTACTGGAGTTTTTAATTTATCCTCCATGTCTATTTCATCATCCAGAAGAGTATGGTTTTTAACAATAGGCACTGGATTGTTTTATTTTCCTGGTGAGACATGTTCTTCACAGTGAATGGGAATGACTGTACCTTCTTTGACATCAGGGACTGGAAGAGGAGCCCCAAGGAGTTTTCCAGTGGTATTGGGTTGCCTTGTCTGTCTCTTGTTGACCTACATTCATTAGTCCAATGTCAGCCTTTGTCACACCTCCTACATATACTAGAAGGCTGAGTCTTCCTATTCTTGCCATTCTATGAGGAGACATTATTGTTAGGAATTCCTTGTCTACAGTCCTTTCTTAGATGTCCTACTCTTCCACAATTAAAACATGTGGCATTTTGGTGTTTCCTCATACCATTAAAAATTGCTTCTCCTACCCAAGCTTCAGTACTATAGTCAAATGTTTCAATACTCATTGTATGCAAGATCCATTCATCTATGGGTGCTGATCTAACCTTTAAAGGCCTAATGACTTTCTTACACTCTCAGTTGGCATTTTCAAAAGGCAAGGATTCAATTATTACACATCTGGCTTCAGGGTCTTTCACTCCTACATGTACATCCTTTGTTATGTTTTGTAGGAAGTCACTAAAGGGTTCTCTTTAGCCTGGTTTAACCCTAATATATGACTCAATCTTCTTTCCTGGTCCCTGAATCCTGACCCAAGCATTTAAAGCTGCTGTGCTACATAGAGACAAGGTGCATTTGTCATAGCAAGCCTGTTCCTTATGATTGGAGTAATGACATTCACCAAGAATTTAATATTGGGAATTTTCAAATCCTTTGGCTTTCCCCTTTTGCTCTAAAATTTTTTCCTCTTCTCCCCAATAACACTTCCAAAGCAGCTGAGGTTCATTTTCTATGACCGCTGAGATTAATTGAAGCCAATTGTGTGGGGTAGCCTTAGTGCTTGGAGCCCATGTTTTCACCATTTTTCTGACAAATGGTGAATGTACCCCACAAGAAATTATAGTTTTATTTCTTTTAGATCACTCATACGTATTGGTTCCTATGCATATTCTTTGACTACATTAGAGTACTTTGTGTCAGATGGTCCTTCTGAGGAAATTACCAGATATGCAGTTGAAACTCTGTGTAAGTCATTACAGGGTCTGGCCCATACTGATGAGGCTAAATTCTGTCCTTGTACCTTCTGTCCCTGCTCATCAATTTCAATAAATTCCTCAATCTTTCAATTCTTTTTACTACTGCCTTTTTTAAAGTCTGTATCTCCTGTCCAGTGTTCTGTTCTAATGTCCTCACTGAGGATTCCAAGGTATGAAACTTATTCAGTAAAGATAACTCTTCATCCTTTGATATAATTTTGACTGTGTGTATATTACCTTCCTAGAGAGATATCTTAATCATTAATCTATCATAACTTTTTAACAGAGTCTGATAGTTAAATCAACAGCACAAATTCTTTCAGATAATTTTGTCAAATTGTTGCTATCCCTCTTCATAGTATTGAACCATTTTTAATGAGATAATACTGAAAACAAAACTAATTCCTAGAATAAAATAAAGGGATGTAGAAGGAAATTCGCATAAGCCTTTCAGAATACCTTTCATAGTATAAGCAAAATAGTTATTATCAGTCATTTTTTGTAGTTTATGAGATCTTATCTGTCTTAAGGCAATTGCAATGAATTGGAGTCGGTGTAATAATCGGTTTTGGCCAGCAGGTGTTGCAGTTGCAGCCATGTGGCTCTGAGAGGCTAGCAGCAATGAACAGCGAATGTTCCTTACTAAGGTACTAAAATATATGCTTTGTTTAACAAATTAAGAGCAGCTATTAAGGCAATCAAATGATTCTGAGAGTTGGGGCCCAGGATAAAGAGAAAACCCAAAGTTTCCCATCAGTGCAAGATGTAGAATGTTTGCCACATGGGAATCACAAGCAGCAGAGTGTGGGCTGGTGTGTAATAACCAGAGACTCAGTGTATGGGTCATGAGCCAGAGAGTGCTAACCAGCAGCCTGCTGTCTGAGTGCTGGCAGGAGAGTCAGTGCCCAATGCACCACATGGCTGGTGGTCTCAAAAAGTCTGGACTGGTCCCCATGTCCGGGCACCAGATGATGATAGAAGTTACAAAATAATCCCACACTATTTCAGACTTATGTATAATAAAGGGTTATTTATTTAGGGAAGACTCAGACCACTGTCCTACATCACAGTCCTCTGCAATAATGGAAAAGAGGAACTGAGTCTAGCAGCTAGAAGCAAGAGCAGGAAGTAAGATAGCAAGTGCCTGCTTTATAGCTGCATTTATAGTATAAGAGACCACACCCAAGAGGGCTGGCATCTTAAAGGCTATTGGCCAAAGGAGCTCCCTCAGCAAAAGAAGGGGCTTCTGAGGAAGTGATTGTATGAACAGACTAGGTGGGAATGGAGGTTAGGAGATGAAGAGAGAAAGCAGTATTTGATTTATTTGTGTTGTTTACCTGTGTTGGAAAGCATAAGTATTAACTTTTTGTTTTATATCTATATAACCATAACTCAAAAGCAGTTACTAACTAGTTCTATCAATTCCAGAGAATTTTAACCCTCCCATCTAGTTCATACCCTCAGAGAGCTGCATTACCACATAGCATCATGGTCTTTCTTTGGATTTTGAACAAGTATAATAGTCATCTTAGTGAAGAAATATTAAGAAAAAATATAATGTGACAAAAGGAAAAAAGCAGAAAAAACTGTTTATAATTGGATGTTCTCAGTAAATATTGGTTTTTAAATACAATGAAATTTGGTGTATATTCCAAATGAACCAGGTATAAAGAATAGTAAGCCACTTCCTTCTCTGTCTCTGTCTCTCTGCTTCTGCCTCTATCTCTGTCTGTCTGTCTGTCTCTCTCTCTCTACACACACACACACACACACACACACACACACACACACTACATAATTTTAGATAAAACATTGGAAACAAATATGCATTCTTATTCTTTAATAGGACCTGGGCGGGACAACCTGAGAAGACAGAAAAGGCTTTTGCGATTAAGAAATTTAAGGAAAGCATAGTCATCAGTGATTTGTGAAGATGAGGCAGAAAGTCTGAGAGACAAAGGTATTTTAATGGGCTAAAACAGCACCAGCTAAGAGTGGATACTGAGGAAGAAAGTCACTGCCATGATGACGACTCAGAGTGTGTATACTTCCTTAGTGAAATATTGATTCCACTTATTCCAAAAGTTTCAACTTTATTAAAATGTTGCAGCTCCATGCTCTCATGGAGTCTGCTACTATATGATAATAAAGTAAATAGCATGTTAATATTTAACAATGTTGTTTAATCCTTGAGTCTAACCTTTTCTCCACTAAAGCACACCCATTAGAGATCAAAATGGGCTCTCCTAAATACAAACTTACTTTTCGATTGTGGGGTTGTTTTTATTCCATTTATTTTATTATCCTGAGAATTTCATGTGTAAGTACTGTATTTACATGATTTTCACTTCACCTTCTCTCACCTCCAACTATTTCAATTTCCCTGTATCACTCTTTCAGATTTATGACTCTTTGAATTTTTATCATAACACATGGCACGGACAGGCATGCACACATGTGCACAGACACACAGGCAGAGACTCATGTAAATGCACATGTATATATTAATATGATCTTTTAGTGATGCTTGTGTATGTTTGTATTTAGGGCTGACCCTTTTGAACTGAGTAACCAGTCAGAGGTGGGCCGGGGAAGGCTTGGTCTCCTTCTATTCAGCCATTAATTGCTTATAACTCTTCAACTAGGGCTAGAGCCTTATGAGATTTCTCCAATCCGAACTGGAATAACAGCTGGATTCATCATTGTGAATGTCTTATTTAGGTGATCAGACTTTTAGTATTTCATGAATGTAACTCTCTGCTTTATATATAAAATGCTATTTCATAACAGATGTCCTTTGGCTCTTAAAATATTTAGCTCTCTCTTCTGAAATGTTCCCTGGGCCATAGGTGTAGAGATTATTTTATAAATGTGTCAAATGGTGCCTGGCACATCATGCTCAGTGTTTTCTGTATTTTGGTCAGTAGTGAATTTTTGTGATGGATTCCAAATTATGCTTTTCTTAATGCTAGCAATTTTCTCAGAGCCATTTACTAAATTTTCTGTTATTTCTCCACCAAAATCTGTGTGACACATCAGAGTTCTAACTGGATGTACATTTCATGGGGTGACAGCAAGTTTCTATATCTAAAACTGTCTCTTTTTGTTCTTTTGCAAACAGACATGTGTGTACTCACTGCTTTGTGTAACTTCTCTCCTTAGCAATTATCACTTCCTGATATGCTGTTATTCTTACTCCCCTGAAACTGCCTTTGACTCAGCCATATCATACACTATCAAACCAGATCACTCCTGTTTGCTGTATTATTGCCCTATTACTAAGTCTTAAAACAAAAACAAGAATATAGTAGATAATTTTAAAATATGAATGACAAAATAGAGTCAATGAAATGATTCCTAATGATATTCTACTACACTCATAGATTAGTGCCTATCCCAGTTGTCATTAGACAGGTTTCACCCAGCAACTGACAGAAGCAGATACAAAAGACCACAACCAAACATTAGGTGGACCTCTGGGAACTCTGCAGAAGAGAAGGAGAAAGGATTGTAGGTCCCAGTGGAGTCAAGGGCTCTACAAGAAATCCCACAGAACAAACTAGCCTAGGCTCATAGCAACTCACAGGGACTAAACAACAACCAGGGAGTAGCCTGCATGAGACTGACCTAGGCCCTCTGCCTATATGTGAAGTGTGTAACTTTGTCTTCATATGGGACCTCTATCAGTGAGAGCAAGGGATGTCCCACACTCTTTTGCCTGCTTTTGGGACCCATTCCTTCTTCTAGATTGCCTCATCCAGCCTTTGCAGAGAAGGGGATGCCTGGTCTCACTGAAGCTTGATATATCATTGCTTGTTGATATCACTGGGATGCCTACCTGTATCTGAAGGAAAACAGTGGAGGAGGAACAGATGGGGCAGGCAGTAGAGGGGGTGGGGTGGGTGAGGTTGGAGAAATGGGAGGGTGGGGAAGCTTAGGGTAGAATGTAAAAACAACAAAAGAAAAAAGAAAGAAAGAGAGAGAGAGAAAGAGAGACAGAGAGGGAGGGAGGGAGGGAAGGGAGGGAAAGAAGGAGGGAGGGAAGGAAAGAGAAAGAAAGAAAGAAAGAAGGAAACAAAAACAGATTACATTGTATTGAGTCAGAATATCTGTCATCATTATCACTACTTTTATGTATCAACATTTTATATTTTGTTGCTTTTTTTCATTACCCTATTCGCTAAAGAATACCTTGTGTTTGGGTATTTACAGAAAACCAGAAGTTCTGCTATAATGGCCTTCTGAGTAAATGCTGTTTAAATTTTTTTGTTTAGCTTCTAGTTAATTACCTTAAAAAATATTTGCCAGCTGGGCATGAGCACTGAGAGACAGTACTCTCTACTACCCACTAGTTTTTGAGTTTAATTTGTGCATGACAAATATTTATCATTTTGTATATATTTTGTTAATGGGTTTGTTGAATTCTGTCTGCAATTGTTACTATTTTACATGATAGTTTTAAACATTTTATATTTGTATAATTAAATTTATTTTTAAAGAGATTAACATTTTTAAGTGTAGATTACTTTGCCATTTTTTTCTTTTCCTTACCCGCATGTCTTATTTTTATGGCAAGGAAATAAATGTGCAATAGAAACAATCAGTTTTTTTATCATATTCTCCTAGTTTATTTCCAAATATTAGATCATTATTGCTATTTTTATTATAGATGTATGAGTATATTGCCTGCATGTATAGACATATACCACCTGAGTGCCTGGTGCCCACAGATGCAAGAAGAGGGTATTAGGTCTCCTTAGACTGGGGTTATAAACAATTTTAATATGCCATGTATGTGCTTGAGATCAAACCCAGTCTTCTGAAAGAGCAGACAGTGCTCCTAACTTCTGAACCATCTCTGCAGCCTCTCACTATTATAGCAACAATATGTATCATTTCACCAGTGACTTTATATTTTGGGGGGGCTTTATTTCTAATATTATTTTTAGATTAAGGAGTTTCCTTGAATTGCTTTTTTGTTTAAATTCTTTTAGCAGATGTGAGAGGATTATTCTGTTATAGTCTATGTTCTGTGTTGAAGTAAAACAAAAGTCATCATACTGCACTACAATTTATATATTGCATTCTTTTATTAAAGTTTCCATATGTTTTCATAAAAAGAATGGTCTACTAGTCCTGAAAGTGTTTTCACTTTCTATCATGGGGGGTGTCAAGCATACAAAATTCACATGAATGAACTAAAAGTTAATCCTTTTTCCATTTGCTAAACTAATTCTGTATGATCTACCACTTATACAGTTTTGTTAGGTGTCTTGAACCTATTCTTAAAACCAAGGGTTTCTCTTGATTTTTAATCTATTGCAAGATTTTCAATGACCTCTAAAAGTGAGTTGGTACACTTTATATACTGTATTTTACTTTCGGCGTTTCTGTAGAAAAAAAATGGCATCCACAAAGAAGATAACTCCTAAATGCTCAGTTATCACTTTATGTGTACTGGATACATTAATAAATAAATGTAAAAATCAAACTTTATTAATTAGAACCATTTATAGAAATGCTAGAATATTGTAACTGAAGTTATGTATTAGTTACTAATTTTAAGACTTGTACAAAACAACATTTAATCTAAAGATTTCAAGGAAGTAGCCCAAAGAAAACATACTACAGGCTTACTATAATGTGCTTGCTCAATTAAGCAATAATTCCACTGTCATTCCTTCTAAAACTTTTCTTTTCATGAACAATGATTTTAGAAATGATGATCTGCCTTCAAGAAGGAGGTAAAAAGGCCAACCATTGATGTGGGGGTCCCCTCAGTGTGCTGTAATTACCATTAATGAATAAAAAAAATTGCTTTGGACCTATAGCTAGGCAGAACTTAGGTAGGCAGGGAAAGCTAGGCTGAATGCGGGGAAAAAGAAGGGCAGAGTCAGAGAAAAGTCATGGAGCTGCCCCTAGAGTCAGACATGCCAAAATGTTGCCCATAAACCACTGTCACATGGTGATACACAGGTTAATAGAAATGGGTTAAATTAATATGTTACAGTTACCAATAAAAAATCTAGAGCCAATGGGCCAAGCAATGATTTAATTAATACAGTCTCTGTGTGATTACTTTGGGTCTATGCTAGCCAGGCAGCCAGGAACCAACAAGTGCCCCTTCTCCAACAACCCACTGATTATATCCTCAGGCACACAGAAAATTCTACAACCCTTAAAAACATCCAAATGTTTTTCCATCACTGGCAGAAGGCGCCATGCTCCAGGGGAATCATGCCAGGAATCATGACCCACAAAATGCAATGCCTTCCAGCCTTAAGTGGAATAGAGAGAAAGGACTAAACAATTAATTGTAGTCTGTTATGGGATAGAATACTACAACACAGCACCACACCTTTAATTCTGTTATCCTCTTCATGAATAGAAAAAGTACCTTTTGTCTAAATATTCACTTTATAACACCACATAACTTTCTTCTTAGCCACACAATTTTAATGGGAGGAATAAATTCTGTATTTTTCCATTTCTGTGATCTTGTTAGAAATGCCATGCAGTAATACTGACACAGGCAAAATATACCATACTTTCAGCAATTTTGAATTCATAAATGTATACTCTCATAAATACTTTCATAGAACAAATTTGTAATTTTCACTTACCTAGCAACTTTTGCTATAAATTTATAAAGTGCATGTACAGATTGAAAATTAAAGATAAAAACTGAAGGAAGAAATAATCATTATTATACAAGAAATCAATTTTAAGTGGGCAATTTAGAGTATAAACAATAGAAAAAAGGAAAGATTAGCTTCATGTTAAAAAAGCTTCTTGAAACTAGATTTTAGTGTTTAAACATCAGGAAAAGAAATTTCTAGTTTTCTATGTTCATTCTTTCTTAAAACACAGATCTATAGTATAGTATAGATTGTTGGTCTTCTGTTCCTTTTAGTCTTTGAAATGTTTCCTTTTGAATTTTAAAAAAAAAAGGACTGGAAATTTTTTAAGTAACCTTCCAGAAGAATTGTGTGTGTGTGTGTGTTGCTCTTTTTCAGTGCAGAAAAAGACTCTAAGGGACAAAGAGTGAAAATCCCAGCCATTATCAGGAGGTTCCTTTTACAATCAAGGACTTTAGACCATGTGGTTGGCTTTGCATGTTTTCACACTTTGCATAAATGTGTGGAAAATATTTATGTTGAAGACAATGGAGAGTATGAATGTAAGACACCCTGCCCTAAAGTAGGATAGCTTGAAATCAAGTATGTTGGAGAATATATTGTATAAAATTCTTCGACTCAGTCTAATAATGAAGAATATTTATTTTGTGTTTTTAAACACAAGTAACAGAGTTTTAAAACAGTTTTGTAAAATAAAATATGACAAATTACTAGGTAAAATAAAATTTTTGCATGAGTTTTAAAGTTATAGCAAGAATTCCTAAGGACAAGTTTTGTAAACAGTTTAGGAATTTTCCAAAAATCTCTTGTTGGTATGAACTTATTGTTATTATCTTCTGCAATTAGATACATTTAGTAGAAAAAGTTTGAGAGCAATGCCATTGTGAAGTCACATACCTACTTAAACCATTGTGGCTTAGTAAAAAAGCCCAGACTACAAAGTTACTCTTTTCTTGATTCCAAAATCACTCTGCCTTTTATTGCTAAGTTACTTAAATGTTCAATAGTTTAATGATCTCTAAAATTCCAAGAAAATACTATGCAGTTACTACAGAACTTAATTGGGCATCTCTATAGCATAGTCTTAAAATACTTCCCAGAACTACAGGCAATAACTCGTCACTCTTTTAAAAGGTAAGTATATATTTTAATCACTGTTTTTTGTAATGCAGTTTGTTTAGCTCAAGTGTTGGAGAACTATAAATGCTTAAAGTGGTATTTTACCATAACAACAATGAAAATAAGAGGTTTTTTTTTATGAAGAATCGTTTCATGTCTGCTGATGGAGATGAGACTTTGAGTGTGTATTCACCCTCCCAAGTGCTCCCTATCTCACCCAACACCTGGAGATATAAAAGCAGATAAAAATAAATCAGCTTGTATCCTTCATCTGTGGGAATTGACTCAAGATATTGGATTTGAAGATAGCTGACAGGGAAGTTTGCATAGACATAAGATTTTGGAAAATACTGGTGAAAGAAAATTAGGGTGCTAACATGAAAATACTCAACACTCCAGAATAAACAAGGACACATGCATTTGGAAATAAGGTGACCATCTGGAACTGGGCCTTAGGAGAGAATGATATAAAAAGTAAAAGCCATAAGAACAAATATTTGGTGTAAAAAAGAGGTCACAACCACAAATACTAATAAAATTTAATGACAAGACAGTTGTTTTAAATATTTCAGCAATATACGAGATGTTTGAAGAACTATGAATAACAAGGATGTTGGCTAAAACTGATCAGTAAGTTTTCATAGTTAATATGCAGCAAATGGGAGCATTGTCAAATAATTTATCAGTAAAAAGATAACACTGGGTAGATACTGACACTCAGTTCTGGGTGTATGAGGCTCATACAATATCTTTACTATGCAGCTGACAACAAAAGTCAGGGAACAATGTAAGATTTACTGATTAATGACAACATTACATAAACATTCAAATTCTGCCCCCTTTCTCCAAATACTAGCATAGCTTGGGTCTCTCTTGATCTTCCTTCACTATCATCTATAATGGAGAAAAATATAATCTCTGTCTCATAGTACAGCAAAAGAAACTGACCTGACAGGTATTTGAAGTACTAAACTTAAGATCATACTTTATTTTTGATATTGTTATTAAAAATCAATAAAACACTGTTTATAAGTTTTATGTTTATGCATCTCTCCATCACTTTGAAAGCTTTAAATATTATACATTTTTATACTACACTCAATTCTCTTCCTCAGCTATCAGACTGAGAGAGATATGTAGCAGAGATGATATAAACACATCATATTGCCATATCATTAGCTCTTTTCAGTTTTAACTGAAACATAATAGACATGAGAATAGTTAAAAGATAATACTCATTATGAAATATATAGTCATTATTTTAGTTGCACATGCAATTTAAGCCTTACTTAAATATGAACTTAAGTAGTATTTATCTTCTTTACTATAAAATTATAAAAACTACCTGATGCCCAATTTCTTAACTTCAAACATTTCATTAGCTTTTCCTGGGCATTAGAGAACTTTCTAGTGACTTAATGGGTTTTGGTTGAATCATTTCAAAGATACCAAGTTCACGCGGGTTTCCTCTGAAGAATTCAAACGATGGTGGCACTAAAATATGCAGTTTCTACATGGAATCAGGCCCACAAATTTTATCAGTCTTTCAAAGTCTAAAAGGAAATTTTCTTTTCTTGTACCTAGATCTAGTTCTCTTATAACTTTGTGAGTTCTATTTTTGATCAGTTCACTTTCCTATCAGTTTGTACACAGGTTCTGAGAATAGTTTATGGACCCACACAATTTAGGGGGTTTAAATTTGGTAAATATTCACTCCATTGGGGTTTCAATGTCTGAGTTGATGAGGACAACTGACCAGTTCTCTTCTTTGTCTGGTAGACTTTAGACAACCAGCTGGCCCTCCTTCCACCTATGTACTAAATTACCCAGGTTTCCAGAGGACCTAGCTTGTCGTTTCATCGAAGATGCAGCTATTGGAAGACCATGAAACCCAATATGGACAAATTCAACATAAACACCTTGATTAAAGTCCCAGAATCTGACAGTGCCCCAGGACCTCCATGTCCTAAGCACAGGACAGATGATGCTTCTCTCTTAAAGCTGAAAGGGTGGAGGGGAGCTGATAGAAATGAGCAAGAACAGGAGAGACACTTCCTCACAGCAAAAAGACTCACCACAGGTGGATGACTCAATATGAGATCACTAAACACAGTCATGGGAACTGACCTGCTCATACATGAGCTCAGTCACTTCATGTGGGATTTCACTCAATTGGCAGAAATGCTTTGGACAGGAACACAAGAACTTGTAGTAAACAAATGCAAGATGATAATGAAGAGGGAAAACATGCAGCAGGGTTAGCCTTAGTGCTATCCAGTTTGGCCCAAAAATACATGTCAGGTACAGGATTATAAATTACTTAATAATATCAGCCAGATTTCAGACAATGACACAATTCAGTAACTATCATACAGGTATATGTGCCAACAATGGAAGCAGAAGAGGATGTCATCAGCAGTTTTTATACCAATCTACAGAACGAGGTCAGCAGGGCACATAAGAATGACATACTAATCATATGGGTGACTTCAATGTAAGAGTGGGATCTGGAGAAAGAACGGACTATAGTGTCATGGGAACACAGGAATTCAGTCAAAGGAACAATAGAGAGGAACAACTGCTTGACCTCTGCTATATAAATGATTTATACATATCCAACACAAAATTCAAGCAGGCCAAACCATCAAGATGCTGAATGTGGGAATCCCCAGATCAATGAACATACAGTCAAATTGGCTATATTCTGGTCAGTAGGAAACTTTTATCTAGCATTCAAAGCAGTCGATCATTTCCTAGTGCTGAATTAGTGTCAGATCATCATAGTGTTATCACATGGATAACTGCCAGATACTCTATCAGATTTGGTTGATTAAAGATAGGCAAGATTATTTATTAACAGAACCAGGGGAAGTAAAGCAAAGAAGATGGAGACAATATTTTTATACCCTTTACAATGACCCTAATGCCGTCAACATAGACTACAATGAGAAGCACTTCAGCAGCCACTCGAACACCAGAGATGATGAGGAAATATTGAATATTGAGAGGGGCAAGATAGAAGAAAGCAGAATGCAGGAAGGCCCCAGGAACTGATGAAATCACAGTGGAGGAGCTGGAGGCAGCTACAATAGGCTCAGTGGTGTAGATGCTTCTCAGACTCTCCACAGAGATATGGGAACATGAAGTGATTCCCACAGAATGGAAGCACTCAGTCATAATTCCCATACACAAGAAGAAGGACAAACTTGACTGCCCAAATTACGGGGGCATTAGTTTCTTGTGCCATAGCAGATCTCCTCCATGATCCTGCAAAGGATCAAGGGCAGAACAGAGAAAATCCTAGCAGAGGTCCTTTGAGGATTCAGAGCTAATGGGAGCACAATTGATCAAATCTTAACTTTGAGGCAACTGAAAGAAAATTGCAAAGAATTTGGAGAAGACTTATATGTCTGTTACATTGACTTCAGGAAGACATTAGATAACATTTGGTGGAAAGGACTTTGGGAGACAGTGAGGTTCTACAGGTACCCAGAGAAAACTATAAGAATACTAGAAAATGCCTATAAAATACCATTGCATCAGTCAAAGTCTGTAGAGAAGTAAGTGATTGGTTTAAGGCAATCATAGAAGTGTTGCAAGGATATATCCTCTCACCACTACTCTTTAATATATTTCTGGAAATAATAACAGCAATGGCCCTGGAGGATGAGGAGATAGGCATGCAGATAGGTGGTGTACAAGTCAATAACTTGTGTTTTGCCAACAATACAGGAATACTTGCTGAAAGTTCAAATGAGCTGAAGGCCATGGTAAATAGAGTGTTAGAAGTCAGTGCAAACCTTTGTGTGAAAATAAACATTGAGAAGACTGAGATACAACACATGGGAAGGCTACACAGGGATTTTAACCTTGTAGTAAAGAATCAGAACCTCAAGCAAACAGTCGAATTTGTCTATCTGAAAGCAAATCTCAGTTCAAAGGACAGAACTATTTCAGACATCAAGGTACAGAAAGGATTAGTGAGGGCTGCATTCTAGGCACTAGGAAAGGTTTGGTCAGCAAGAGACATAACGACAACAACAAAATTACAAGTATATGAGACATTTGTCTTGAGCTGCCTTCTTTACAACTCTGAAACCTGGACAATGAAACACTCCTCAGAACAGTGACTGAGTGTATTTGAGATGGCATGTCTCAGGAGGATTCTAAGCATCATATGAAGAAACAGGCTATGCAATGATGACATTAAGAAACAGCTCCATCTACAGAAGGAAGTAAATTGCAGGATACAGTATTTGCTCTTAATATATTTCGGCCATGTTATGAGAATGAATGATGGCAGATACCCAAAGATAGCACTCTTGGAGGAGTGCACAAGATGAGTTGAAGAGGAAGGCCCAGAAAACACTGGATAGACAGCATAAAGGAAGACTGTGAAACCTTAGGTAGGACAATAACACAAGCATCTAGGACTTCCCAGGATAGGAACAACTGGAGAACTGTCATAATTGGGCTGCCCATGCATGCTTAAGTATTTGCCAGGGCATGAATGAATGAATGAATGAATGAATGAGTGAATGTTCACTCCCTAATAGGAGATGCCAGCTTTAATTCTAGTTCTCATTTTCTGCTCAGAAGCAAAACATAATTTTTATTTACTGAGCTCATACAGATAATTGTCTTATACTTAAGTTGATTGGCATTCTGGGGAAGGCATGGGATATCTGATGCTGAACTATCCTAACAGCCCAATTTAAAAAGAAGTCCTTATACCCGCAGATAAGTGTAGTCTTCATCCCTCACTGAAGAAACTTCTCTTTGCAACAGATGGAGACCACTACAGAAAACCACAACCAATCAAAATAATGCAGAATGGATACATCTACATAATGTTCCTCCACCTAAGGCTCAGAGGATGTGGAATATAGTGGAAAGATTGTAAGATGGGAGTTTGCTGTGAGATTGTGTCTCCTAATAACGTCAGAAGCTACACCCATATACTCTCACCTACAAGTCTGCCCCAATATGAGTTGAGCAAGCACAAGCAATGGAAATGCCAAAGTGAATAGGGACAAATCTATGATGCCTTAGTCCTACACAAAGTATCAGTCAGTTGAAGAAAACTGAGACCTGGGCAGGTGATCTTCCCCATGGAAGAATACACCAATGAGTTGTTCAGAGCCAAAAATCTCAGTCCTAAAAATGTACACACACCTAACATTATACAGGCTGAGCAGATTATATTTAGGAGTATGCATGCATATGCACACATTTATGCATATATATGATAACAATTAGTGAGTAAACAGGCTATGAATTTGAAGGAGAACAGAAAGGAATATTTGTGAGGGTTTAGAGGGAGGAAAGGGAAGAGAAGGATGTGATTATATTATAATCTCACAAATAAAAACATTTAAATGTGAAATTTTTGTTTCTAGAAGACACAAAGCATGCAATTGGCATAACAGTCTATGGAAAAACTCAATAGTGAATGGTGCCCAAATAGGTACCATAGTTAATGACCCACTTAAGTAAAGAAGCACACACACACACAACTGTGACAAGCTTAAGCAACAATTGAATGTGTCTAGTAATCTTTGGGAAAGTATAATCAGAATTCTGGTATTGAGAACTTACAGCATCAAATCATTTCTTGAAAGCAATTTCACTGTATAATAAACAGAACGTTCTTCATGGAGGTATAAATGGCCCAAGATAAAACAAAGTCTTATGTCTTAAAGGGATATTGGCCAAAAGTGGATAAATAACTATCATTTACAAGATTGGTAACATAGTAAAACACTCTCAACAAGTGAGGACAGCCACTGTGAAAAGAAGGGCAGCAACTAGCAGCATTGTTTGGCTTTTTGTCTCAGTTAACACAAAGAAGTTTTTTTTAAATATGTTTTATACCATATTGAGATAATCATCTCGATTCACCCATTCATCAGAATTGGCAGATTTTTACCACAAATTGCTGTCTGGATGGCACTACTCACAGGAGGAGTCTATGTCTGATCCTACGAAGCAATGGGTGATGAAACACTTGTCCGAATGACTGCTCTGCCTACTCCCTAGATGCATACCACACCCCTCTTCATTTTGAAAGCTGTAAGGTGGGTTACTGGTCTCAGTGTATACTGAATGGGTTTAAAATCAAGTTAAAATGTTAAGAATTCCTGCTCCTCAGGCAAAGGAAAACCGAGTTATCCACCCCAGACATAGATTGGTGGATTTTTAACAATAAATGTTTATATTTTGGAAGATCTACCTATATTTCATGAATTAGCTAATTCTAGGGAGTTACACCAAGGACTTACTCCTATGTAAAAGGAGTATATGGCTGTATTCATATTATCACAGCTTCTAATACACTTCTAGAAACAAACTTGAGAAGAAACTGCATAAAATGGCATTAGAGAAATAAAGCTTAAAGTACATTATCTCAAACATACATATGTATTCCACAAACCTCGAAAATCTGGAAGACTTTGGTGTTAGCATGAAAAAATACTGTCTCATAAACAGATACTGCTAGGCCCTAATGGCCAGAAACTTTATGTCACTCTATTGAGAACGTAGTCAATAGTAAATGTGAAGGCTATTTGAGTGTCAACTAGAAAAATGCTTCAGGCCTTGTTCACACACTCAAAAATTGTTATTTCACATTGACATTTAAAATTTTCCTTTTATTTAAATCTTGGTATAAAAGACAGTTATTTTTCAATTTATCCTCACAGTACCTCTCTAAATCACGCCATAAATGCTTTCCCCAAAGGAAAGTCTCTCTATGGTCTGTCAAAAACATATCAAGTCAATCTCTCTCAGAGTTCAGCTAAAGGAGTCACCTATGCTTTGCTCAGCTTTTTTCTAAATTTTGCCAATGGGAATTTATGGCATAAACTAGACCACAACAGTAGATACAGCATGATAATGAGTTTATTCAACCCCCAAAGTTTTAAACCTTGTACTTGCATAGCCTTACCCAGTTTATGATGTAGGATAAATAATCTATAGAATATTGGTCTTCCAAAACTAGTAGCAATAAAGCATTGAAATATGACAGCATTAATGAAATACCTGAAGAATCTATGTGATAAAATATGCAAATATTTGATAAAAGAAATAGAGGAAGCCTATTCTATGTTAATAGTTGACAGGAATATAAAGCAGCATAGGCCATTGTAGAAAACAATTCTCAAGGCCATCAAAGATTCAATGTACGTGTAGCATAGACTCTACTCCGTTATATGCAAAAGGGTTATGAAATGAAGTCTTAAATGAGCCTTATAAACCTGAAGAGTATTTTAATTTGCTATTATTAAAAATATTAATGACAGAAAATTAACTAACAATGTTGTTTTCCTATACTCTTAGTAGTGTATGTTGAGTCTATTAGTTACTGACATAAAGGCCAAAGTCTCTACTTTCAGGAAAGAATGGTTGCATGTGTGTTGTCATTTTACATACTTTTCTTTAAGACACATGTTTATGTGAGATCATAATGTGTCCTTGAACATCTTTTCCAAATGTACTTGCCTATTATCTGACATACTTTGTTCTTAAATTCACATTGAAAATCATGTAGCTATTCCAGCTTTCTTGTGGCCTTGTTAGTATTGTATATTTTCTACCTAATTTTGCCCTTACACACCTGAAATCTCCACATTAAAGTGTTTTCATATAAACAATATGTGTTAGTGCCTTTTATTTTCAATTCATTACAGACTACTGTAAACTTTAAAATCTGAGGTATTACATCTACGTATAAGAACAATAGGGGCACATGGGAATGGGGAAATTGCATAATTAAATTTTAATTTAAAAAACTAGCATAAAACTGAGATTTAGACTATTAGATTTAATATGATTGTTGAAATGGTAGCATGAGGGCCTGGAAAGATGGTTCAGAGGCTAAGAAAATCTAGTGCTTTTCCAAAGGCCTTATTTTCAATTCTCTGACCCACATAACTGTCTGTAATCCAGTTCCAGATGATTGGTCTTCCTCTTCTGGTCCTCATTGGTCCATGCAACACCAACATACATACTGGCAAAATACCCACAAACACATGAAAAAGAAGAGAAATGGTTAAATCAGTATCTGTCATTTTATGTTTGTTATTGTTTCCATTAGAGTCCTTCACAAATAATAATAAAATTTAACATCTCTTATCTGATAGTTCAAAATATGGGTCATTATTCCACAAACTAATTATGATGCTTTAGGTTCGAAGATCATTATTATTTTTTTTTTTTACTCATAAGCCTTAAAATTTTCTAGTCAGTGCCAGACTTGTAATGACAGCTAACAGAGCTGAGGTGTGATGACTTCTTCTAATCCGGTTAGGGTTTGGATTTATTTAACAGTTAATATTTTAAGTGTTCCAAACTCTAATCTTCTGATTTGGGAACTTCATAAGTATTATTCTTCAGAGAGTTTCTGCACATTACAGCATTATCAGCTATAACAAACTGCTGATTGAATGTTCTGTTAGCTTGATGAAGGGCATAGAAAACTTTTCATAATCTCATAGTCAAATCGCATTCATTTGGTAAGCTTTTGTCTCTACCCTGTAACCTTCAAAAATATTTCTCAACTGATGCAACTCTCCCTCATTTGGACCACTTATTTAGGACAGGAATGTTGAGAGAGTTATGGCAACTGTTTAGTATATTCTATCAAGATTGGCAGTTTTCACCTGACTGCCAGAGGTACGAGATTTTATTCTTTATTGTATGAAAAGCATGAGTTGTTAGAGATAAGGTTTCCCCAAGATGAAACCCACATCCTCTTGACTGCTCCATATTCAGGCTCCACAAATTCTTCAGAATTAACAAACCAGTGTTCCTCCCTATCTGTGGCTCCAGAGGCTCTAGTTTCAAATAAATGGTTGTCATTGAGGACTTCGTGTTCCAGTCATTCTGCACTGAGAAGTGGCAGTTCACCAGATGTCAGAGCACTGATGTGTGCAGAAGTGACTGATAACATTCCTCTTCATTTGTTTCTCATAAAGTTAGAGAGACAAACAAGAAACCCTTGACAACTTTTAGCTAAATGTGAAAGTAGAGTTTTCATTCTAGTTTTGCTTTTTGTTTCCATTCATGGCTGAAAATATTACTTGTCTTTTATAATGAAGATAAAAACAACCATCATAATGTGTCAATCATTTTCAGATATTTTGTACACACAGAGGCAGATATTTATTTTCCTTTCCTGTTTTCTGTTGGTACCATGGAACAAGATCCTAGACCAAGAGGGTATCATAAATTAGGATGTCAGGGGACTTAGAAATTGCTTGTCACTCATTCCTAAGCTACTACAGCACATATTCCCTTACTTTTAGGCACAATACCACTCTTTCCAAATAACTAAAGCCCAAATGCAGACTGGAAATCAGCATCTCCTAAATGAACCTAGAAATAATAAAAAATTAAAGGAAAATATTATGTTTTTTAAAATGAACCAGGTGAACTACAGCACTGTGTCTTATGTCATCTTAGTCTCCCTATTTTGCCTCCCAGCTTCTATCTCATCCAAGACTTTCTGTACATTCCATAATGACCAGGGAGAAAAATAATAGTAATACAAGTTATCAAGAACAAAATTATTTCTATTTTAAATTATAAAGCTGGTCAAACAAAATTGAAAATATTAATCCCATTTAAGTTAGTTATTTTAATCCAGATGGATGGGAAAGGACCCAGCATCCATCACTGTAGTAAGTTTCACACACCACCTACTCTAACCATAAATGGTTTCACAAGTGAAGCATTTTCTCTTTCCTCAAAAAATGCAGAGTTCATTTTCTATAATGCTTTTGTGTCCTCGTTTCTCTCCATCTGGATTATACAGCTCATTGACATTCAAGTAAAATAAAGAAATGCTAAAATTTGATGGTGAATTTTAAAGTGTAAGGACTCCTGTGAAAATAGATTTCCCACACTGCTATTCACTGACACTAATGTCAATATGTTAGAAGAATGAAAATACAAACACCAGATTACACAGTAAATAAGTATGGTGTTTCCCATACAAACACTAGATTACACAGTAAGTAAGTATGGTGTCTCCCATACAAACACCAGATTACACAGTAAGTAAGTATGGTGTCTCCCGTTATCTATTTTCCTACTATGTTATCTTAGCAGCATGCAGTGCACTGTTATCAAATATTAATGTTTGTCCTATTTTCAAGAAAGAGACCACATTCATGTAATTTTCATTATATTAGTATAATAATTCCACTTTACCATCACTAATTATTATTAATCTCTTAATGCACCTAAATTAAAAGTAAAATTTTATCATGGTAAAGTATCTACTGAAAATTTATAGTAATATAGGGTTTAAAATGATGTGTAAATTTTGCTTAAAATATATGCTCCATGGATAAAGACATGCTACTGTACTCTCAGGGGAAAAAAGTTTTCTTAAGTACAATAGAAGTAGAAATTTTTTGAAATAGTAAAAGTATGGCTTTAGAAAAAAAAGGAACTTGAATTGACTCTACACTATCTATGTAGACTCTGTGTGTCATGTAATATCTCTAAATTTCAGTCTATGTAACCTTAAAATATATACACTGACTTTACTTGCCAGATTATTAAGACATTCAGCTTTATTCATCAATATAAAGAATGTTGAGTGGTAGTTACTGAATAAGCAATGTCTATAGATGCTAATTTTAAAAGGTCATTGATTGTATTAAATACTATTTATAATTTCAATTAAAATAAAGGTATGCAGCTCTTTTTTGCCTCAATTCCTCTAGAGAACATGACCCACCTGCTTGAAATGAATATAAAGAGAGGAGTAGGGAGAACAAAGGAAGTGGCCTCCTTCTGTGTAATCGTATGTACTATGTTAAGAGAAGCACCTAAGAGACCTGCACAAGCTTTACTGCATATAGTAACATGAACAAAAGTGTGTGCATTTGTGAAGCTGCTTTCAAGGCCTTGTTGAGCCTGTGTGGAACTAATCTATGAGTAGCTTCTGATATTGGTTTCTAATAGCACCTTAAACTGTGTTACTTAATTGGTGCCTGTAATTTTAGTTTAGTTTCCAAAAAGAGTTAATAAAAAAGTTGGAGACAAGAAGTCCTAGGAAATAAAGTTGATACTACAAACAGTGTGTTGTGTGCTAATAAATCACTCATAGACTGACAGCCACAGAACCCAGGTTCTTCATTGTTGATACATTGTGACCTCTGACAAACACACTTCTTATTCTTCCAGTGAAGATCTAACTCAACAAATAAAGGTTTTACTTGATGGAATACAGTTTGAATGTCACCTCTGGCAAGAGTGACCTTTATAAGTAGGTAGACACAGCACTTCATTAAAACCTAAAAGGAAAAAAAATGTATCTGAACATGTCATGGTTTTCATTATCTTTTGTTTTCAATTCTATAGTCAATCAAAATCAACATGGATCCATTAAAAACTTATACTATGTCACAGATACATATTCTTATTTTTAAAACAACTAAAATTTTTGATTATTTGCATTTGAACATTTCTGAGTCCTCTAAAATAGGAGCTTTTAGCTGCAAGACAAACTGTTTTAATGAATTAGCATGAGATGTGGGATACCACTTTGTATGCTGTGAATACCATTGGTTAATAAAGAAACTGTCTTGAGCCTATGATAGGGTAGAACTTAATTAGGTGGGAAAAACTAAACTGAATGCTGGGAGAAAGAAGGGTGAAGTGAGGAGAAGCCATATAAGAGTTAGTCAATAAGAATCTAGCGCTAATGGGCCAAGCAGTGATCTAAATAATATAGTTTCTGTGTGATTATTTCAGGTCTGAGCTGCTGAGCAGCTGGGAACCAACAAGTGGCCTCTCTCCAACAAATTGGCACCCAACGTGTGCTAGCAAAATCTACATAAAACCTAAGAAAGCTTGGAAAGGAATGGTAGACACAAAAGAGCAGAGTTAAACATGACTTCTTGGTAGCCAGAGTTTTGCTGGAGGCATGCTGCAGCTCCTTTAACAGAGGTTTTACAGATTCAGCAGTAGCAGGGGAAAAAAAATATGGTTTTGAAATGCCAGCTTTCTGGCCTGTGCTGCCAGTGTGAATTCTAATTCTTTCTGGAGAGCCAACTATAGAGCATTTAAATGGGGCTTGTGAACAGAGTGCTACAACTTGCTTAATGGCAGCATAGACTGACTGTGTGCCTAAAAATGGGGCTATGAGGACGCAAACAGCTCTGCCATGCTGGGCTGGGTAGGGCAAGCAGGCAGTTCCGTATTTCCCCTAGCAATGGTGCCACTTAAGTTTTTAAGAAGCACTTAGCATTTAAAGAAGTGCTCCTGAACAAAACATAATTACAGATACACAATAAAGACAGATTCCAACAGATATATACCTCTAAATGGATCACAGTGTTGGATAATGTACATAGGCTTGGGAGAGAGGAGAAAAAAAAATATAGAGAGTTATAAAAAGAAGTAAATGGTTTATACAAAAATAAAACAAAGTCTTTAAAAAGACAGAGTATTGACAGTCATAGATTAAAGGAGTAAAGATAATAAAATAAATATTAAAAAGTAACAGATTTAAAACAAATAAGCTATGTAAAGACGGAATATAAAAAGAGAGTCTGTATTTTATATATTATTGTGTTTTCTTTGAATCTTCTGACTGTGAAGGAGTTAAGTACAGAGAGAAATTTCGTTGTATGGGCTGTTAAGCTAAACTAACATATATGTTTTAAAGATTTCTGGATTCAAAAGTTGAGTCTAAGGATATGTTGCTTTGGAAAAGAGGTTCTTCTTCTGTTTCCATAGAGGATGAAAACCTCTAATGTGGCTTGATGGACCAAGACCCCCTGAAAGGTTGCCTTGAACACCCCCCAAAAATTACTTTGTCCAATAAACAGCAGAAAGCAGTATGAAAAAACTATTTCCAAATATTGTCTATAAATGTTTATTTATATTTAAAGGGGGATATGCTATAGAGACTTGCATTGGTATGGATATTGGTTTATTGATACAAATTTAAGGTCAATTTTGTTATACTGTGTATATGTATTTCTTGATTAAGGTATCATATTTGTCCAGCTCATTTAAAAATGTAATGTATAGTTAAGAAATATAGGTTAATAGATAATCATCTATAATAGTCATGTTTGCTAGGTTTTCTGGATATAGAGATATATTTCAGTTACGTATTCTTCAAGTCTTTCAGAGACATTCAGAATATGGCATTTAAAATGTTTTAAGAGCTTCAGACTTTTCATGACAATGAGACACATCTGTTCTTGGCAGCACGAAGCTACTTCAAGAAGATGGTGGGCATCGACAAAGCTCCTTATGGTGTTTGCTATCCATTTGGGTAAGAAACTGCTCTTGTCTGGACTGCTTTATGGTATGCTGTAAAAACTGGACATGCAGGACCCACAGAGGAATGACTGCTGAACTTTCCTAAAGGTGAGCATATCCTTCAGGGTTCCTGCTTCATGAAAGAGTCTGCCAGACATTCTGTAGGACACAAAATTGTGACGGACAAACTGCCAAAATAGGTGGAACTGTCTTTGAAATTTCCTGCTTCATGGAAAAGTCTGCCAGATAGTATGGGCCTGTAGGCTGAAGATGGATGCCCTAGTGGTACAGAAGACCTTTGGGTGACCTTCCAGGCAGCAAGATGTCTCTGTCAATTCTAGAGTTTTGGAAGTTGCTTAGAATGTACTTCCTGTTTACATAAGTAATGTTATATCCATCTGGAGTCTTTGATGGAGTTGAAGAGTAAATGGTTGTAGCTGTAGTTTTCCTTAGATGTGATAAAATAAAGTATATATAAATATTATAGCTGTAATTCTTGCTTGATACCTGTTTTGTTATATGTAATTTTTCTGTGTTAAAGTTAAAACCTTCCTTTTTATTTAAACAGAAAAGGTGAGGGGATGTGGGATTCTGCTCTGTAGGCTGTGAATCCCATTGTTAATAAAGAAACTGTCTTGAGCCTATGATAGAATAGAACTTAGTTAGGTGAGGAAAACTAAACTGAATGCTGGGAGAAAGAAGGGCAGATTGAGGAGAAGCTATTTAGGCCCTCCAGACACAAATGCCGAATTTACCCAGTAAGCCACAGTTTCATGGCAATACACAGATTACTAGAAATGGGTTAAATTAAGATATAAGAGTTATCTAATAAGAAGAGAGAGCTAATGGTCCAAGCAGTGATTTAAATAATATAGTTTCTGTGTGATTATTTCAGGTCTGAGCTGCTGGGCGGCTGGGAAAAAAACAAGCAGACTCCTTCAATAAGCAAGTCTCCAAAATAATTTTCAGTTTAATCTGTTAAACAAAGATAAAATTAGATTACAACCAGTTTAAAGGAGAGATAATAAATGAATCCTAGTTATGAGGAATACCTTGTAATAAAACAAGAAATAGTGCTTGTTGATGATATCAACGCAAGTAAAAATGTCTCTTATTTTACTGAACTTTACACTGGTGTCTTATTTGGGGTTTCTATTGCTGTGAAGAAACACCATGACCATGGCAGTACTTACAAAGGAAAACATTTAATAGTTCATTATCATCGTGGTGGGAAGCATTGTGCCATTAAGGCAGAAATGGTGCTGTAGAGGTACCTGAAAGTTGACATCTGGATTAACAGGCAAGAGAAAGAGTGAGACTCTGGGTCTGGCTTGAGCATCTGAATTCTCAAAGCCCTCCTCTAGTGATACATTCCTTCAACAACTCCACATATACTCTAACAAGACCACATGGCCTAATAGTGTATATAGGGACCATTTTCATCCGAGCCACCACAACTGGATTGTTCGTGTAATTCTTAACAAATTAGAAGATTTTAAGATATAATGCTTATAAGGCATCCAGTGGTAGTAGCATACTGTCGTGCCTATAATTTTCAGCATTGGATGTACTATGACATCCAGAGAAAGTGTTAGTAGAAAATAGATCTCAACCAAGGAATTAGTCAAGAGCAGTGGGATCCAAGAACCAGAAACAAATTAGGGAAAAGGAGCATACTGGGAGATGATGATGATCTGGATAAAGAATTTGGAAGATTGAATGATAGTCTCTTATTGATTGACAGTTATGGTATATATCCAGTAAAGTGACTATAAGAAGTAGTGTGATGATATTTGATGATATAAAGTTATTACAAATTGAGTCAAAATGGCATATATAGAGTATATAGTAAGATATTGATTAACCACAATGGTTTAATTTGCACATGAAGGAGATATAACTGAAAAGAAATACCATCATAAGTGTCTTTCCTAATAAATTTATACTTTACTCATTAATCAATGGAAAGAAGCATCTTCCTCTTGTCTTTCTTTCATAATAAAGAAGACACCAGATATTTATTTTAGAAAGATTATGCTGATTGTATTAAAGACAAATAATGGAAGAAATAAAACAATAAAATGTATCTGAGGAACCAATGCTGCTTAAAAAATGAACTTCATAGCAACCGAATAGAAATGGAAAATATGTAAAAACAGGCAGAGAATTAGAATTTGAAGAGAGAAAACCTAGAAATATAGGACTTTGTATGGGGAAATAATTAGAGACATCAGAGAAGCAAACATCACCTTATGTTCGCCAAGGATTTCCCCAGAAAAAAATATATCTAAACCTTTGCAAAGAAAATTGTTACTGATCATGCACTCACCACTATAAGGTGGAATCCAGACCCAGACACACTATCATAAAAGAGAAGTTGTGTGATTAATGAACTGGACCTGCCAAGCTTTGTTCTCAATGATTAAATTTATTTTCATAAACTCTGTGTACTCTCAAGTACTTTGGTAGTATCCATCCAGTGCTCTAAGATTCTAAATATTTTGATGTGTTGGTACTATGTCCAATGGTAAGAAAGAAAAAAAATGATAGACAATGAAATTCCAATTAATTTTTCTACAACACAAAAACATTCTAGGAAAAATGTTAATAAGTTATACATCTGGGAGACACAACTGGAATGGGGGTGCATTTGGGAGTGATGTAGAAACCTAGTCGGGTGCAAACTCCCTGAAATCTATGAGAATAACTTTAGTAAAAACTCCATGTAAAGGGGTATATGGAACCTGACCAGCCATCTTCTGACATTAGGCAAGACTTTCAGTGGTGGGACTGAGACCAACTCAGCCACTAAACCATCGATGTACAGTTTTCCCTGTCTGCAAGATATGCTGAGGTAAATCTGGCTCAGAACTTGTGGTAACGACCAATCATTGACTGGTGCAACTTAAGGCCCACACCAGAAGAAGCCAATGCTTGGCACTACCTGGATGACGAGGAACCAGAGACTGGATGGTCCAAAGATCCAAGATAGAACCAAACAAGATTGGAAGAAAAGCGAATAAAATGATTCCTAATGACATTCTCCGACAGTCACAGACAGGAGCCTAGCCTAGTTGTCATCAGAGAGGCTTTGTCCAGAAACTGATGGAAACAGATGCATAGACCCATAGTCAAACATTAGGCAGAGGTCAGAGAACCACAGAGAAGGGGAGCAAAGATTGTAGTAGCCAGAGGGGTCAAGGACACAGGGAGAGCATGATCCACAGGATCAACTAAGCAGGGCTCATAGGCACTGGCAGAGATTAGAGTAACAACCAAGGAACCTGTATGGGTCAGAACTAGATCCTTTGTATATACGTTTAGGTTGTGTAGCTTGTGGGACTCCCAACAGTGGGAGTAGGGGCTGTCTCTGACTGTTTTAGGGACCCTTGGCTTCCTACTGGGTTGCCTTGTCCTGCATTGATATGGTTTGTGCCTAGTTTTATGGTAATTTGGGGAGACCTGCTCTTTTCTGAAGGGAAAAGGAAGAGTGGATCTGGGGGAGAGGGAAGCTGGTGAGGAGACTGGGAGGAGTGGAGTGAGGGAAACTGAAGTGAAGATGTAATGCATGAGAAAATAATAAATTTTAAAAAGTTGTACATTAGCAAAGGTTTAATTTAATGCTTCCATTTATATACAATTTAGAAGTAAACATAAGGGCCCTAATATATTTAGTCATTGAATGCCTTCAGAACAAATGATATTTAATGTGAACTTAAGGTTCCAGCACTGTCAAGTACTAATCCATTACTTTATTGATGGCTTAGAATATTAAAATTAGTAAAAATAAAAAAATAATTTTATAATCTCCTACAATGTTATAAGTTTCATCTAAAAATTATGTCTATAGCAGAAAGATGAAGTGGTGAAGAACATACTATTTTTGCAAATTTAGCAACTCACAGCCAAATGTATCTCTACCCCAATGCATTCTTCTTATTATTCTTTTATTCTTTTTTTTATTTTAGTTTTTTGAGACAGGGTTTCTCTGTGGCTTTGGAGCCTGTCCTGGAATTCACTCTGTAAACCAGGCTGACCTCGAACTTACATAGATCCACCTGCCTTTGCCTCCCAAGTGCGGTAATTAAAGGCGTGCATCACTACTGCCCAGCTGCATTCTTCTGACTTCCTCAGGCGTTTTGGTCATTCCACAAACCCACACACAAATACATGCATAGTAACATAATTTTTTCAAAAAAGCAGCATCCTGAGGAGAAATTATATTAATATGCATATATGTATCTATATATTCATATTTACAACTGTATCTATAATTATATTTTCTAAATATTTGTCTATATTCAATCTGTATCTATATCATTGGATACAAAATTCTCATGATAATTTAATTTTGTTTAAAAAGCTATCTAAACTTTATTGCTTAATATCTACTACTGAAAGGATGTGAAAATTTTTCTAAGAAATTAGTTGTAATCAAATAACATAATTTTCATTGAAAACAGTTATTAATAAATAGGTGTAACATACAGAAGAAATTCACTAGAAGTTGCCTGTTTCACTTTATTCAACTTTTTAGTTATTTAATGTTTTTCTTCCTTTTTTACTCTTTTGTTCTATTCTCTCTCTCTTCTTTTTAGTTATTTATTTTTTTACTTTGCTCAGTCATGGCCTCATAACTTCTGTCATTGGAAAAGATGCTTATGGCTGTCCAGGCCTACAGGAATGCATTCTAAATAATATATCACACCTACCATAATCTACTACTACTTTTCACAGTTCCAAATCATGTATCCTCTTCCTCAGTCATACATCACCCCTTTTCTTCCATTCTAACTTCTTTCTTCACATAATTGCTTAAATACTGATATGCTTAGTTTTGATAGTAGCTACAAATGACACTTTCCCCCAACCATTGCTGGGACAGTTGATAAAGCATTAGGGGGAAGTGTACATACTTAACCTTTACCCCATAAACAGCAGTAGAAAGCATGATCTGAAGTAAGGACAGCTATCCATAAAGTATCATATAAATATAAGCAAAAAAGCTAAAACACTGGGGGAAAGGGAAACATTTTCAATTGGAAGACATAGCCAACACAGCTAATATAGAAAAGACAAGAAAGTATCAGTCAGCAACTCCTGGTGACAAATTCACAGCTTAAGTTTTCATTGCAAAGCCAAGACACTGAGACCCACTGTCATGGAAAGAAAGTGAAGTCATACATTGAAAAAAAGGAACAATAACAAAGTAAAGAACCATATAGCTAAAAAAAAATGATACAAGGAAATCAAGTCAGACAAGAAAGTTACCAAAAGAGCAAAATAGTTGCTCACATAGAAGAGAAAAATACAGACAGGAAGCACAGCACAGAAATTTAGAATCCAAGGATGAACAAAGCAAAGGTTCTAGAATTAATTTCTCAATCCAAGAAAAAAATAACAATAGAATGTATCATCATGAAGTTCAAAGAGCTGATATTAAATCAAAAGGCATAGATAGGTATTTCAACAAAATTGTATCAGAAAATGTCACAAATGAAAAGAGAAAAATATTTACACAAAACTATTTATAATCACATATAAACATGATCAGAAAAAATAATCTGTATGGTGTGGGATTCCCCTCTGTATGCTGTGAATACCATTGGTGAATAAAGAAACTGCCTTGGCCCACTGATAGGGCAGAACTTAGGTAGGTGAGGAAAACTAAACTGAATGCTGGGAGGAAGGAGGAAGTAAGAGAGAAGCCATGTAGCCCTGCTGGAGATAGATGCCAGAACTTTATCTGGTAAACCACAACCTCGTGGTGATACACAGATTAATGGAAATGGGTTAAAATAAGATGTCAGAGTTAGCTGATAAGTTAGAGATAATAGGCCAAGCAATGATTTAATTAATACAGTTTCTGTGTAATTATTTCAGGGCTGAGGGGCTGGGAACTAACTAGCAGTCTTCCTACTACATCTGAATGACATATTATAATCAAGATGTTAAAACGCAAAGCAAATAAACAATAGTGAAAATTGTAAGGGAAAATTACCTGCCATAGTGACTTCCTATTGCCAGGGGAAAAAAAAACATAAGACAAAGGCAACTTATAAAAAAAAAGTATTTATTTTGAAGGCTCATGGTTCCAGAAGTTGATGGGAACATGGCACCTGGCAGGAAGTGAGGATGAGGGAGCAGCACCTGAGAACTTGCATTTGGTATACAAGCATGAAGCAGAGAAAGCTTACTGGAAATGTCATGAACACCTTAAAACTCAAAGCTCACCTCAGTGGGTCTGTCTAACAAGGACAAATCTCCCAATCCTTCCTAAATAGTTTCACCTACTTGGAACCAACCATTCAAATATGTGAGCTTGTGCAATCCCCTCTCAAACAACCATACAACCAACTTTATTGCAGAGGCAGAAACATCAGGACAACACCAAAATTTTTAATAATTCTGAAGCCAGAACACCATAGCAGAGTGTATTTTAAGTACTGAAATGTAATGGCCAATATAAGCAATGGCCAACCAAGATTGTTTTATTTAAAAAAGCCTATCTATTCATATTGATGTAGGAATAACAGCATTTCAAACCAAAAAATTAAATGAATTTATGACAAACAAATCACTGCAAAAATAATCCTTAAAGAATCACTATACATGGAGACAGAATAAAGACCATCCACAAATGAGAATGCAAGAAACAGTGCATCCGTGAAAGGAACCAATGCACAAAGAACTGGAAAGGTAGCAATCATACCCAGATGGAAAATTCTGAATACTTATAGGAAAAGGCAGAGAAATACCAACAAACCAAATGAATAGAGTACCAACTAACAAAATCATAGATGCCTTTCAGCAATGGTTTGAAATAAAATGGACATCACTAAACGATACAGTTTGATTGATAGAATTATAAAACAAAATTTAACCTTTTGTAATCTGAGATCAACTTAATTAGTTAGCAAAGGTGTCAAGAAAAAAAAAACAAGCATTAAAAGACGGAAACCAAATGACAAAACAAACAGAAGCAATAAGAAGGTGGCACAGAGTTTCTTATATTTGATGAACTAGAACTCAATCCAAAACAACATAAGACATATAAGAGGCCATTACATATTAATGAAAGGAACATTAATTCAGAAGCTATAGAATTTGTAAATATTATTTATATGAGGACTTCCATTCCATAAAATACTTAACAGGCATAAACGTGGCAGAGTTTTTGATACAGTAATGGAGAGAGGCTTCAATACCATAGGCTTTCCAAATTGAAAATCAGAAAAAGAAGTTCATATTTAAATTTTACGATAGACAAACTGGATTCCACAGATACCTACAGATTATTATATCCAACAGAGTTACAATCCACATCCTTTAGTGGCACATGTGATCCTTAAATTCTGTCATCTTATGGGCTTCAAAGCAAGCATTTAAAAAATAAAATAAATAAAAATATTCCTTGTATTTTTATAAGAACACTATGCAAAATATTAGAAATCAACAAAGCAAGTGACTTAAATACACTTTCAAATGAAGACTGTCTCACTAAAAGACTCATTGAGGGAACTGTTAGTCACATCTTCTCTTACAGATAAATATGTTAGTCCTTAGCTTGCTTTCTCATTTTATTTCAAGCACACCAGCCAGTGGAACTGTGCCACTCACACTTAAGGTGGAATTTCCCATCTCAATTATCCCAACTAGAAAATCCATCAAAGACATGTCAGAGATTTGTCTTCTAAATGATTCTTATAAAACTTAATTGTCTTTAATGTCCAGAGTAATAGCAGAGTCATATAAGTGAGGGTCCCCTTGGAGCCTCCTTTTATGAAGTTTGAGAGAACTTAAGTTTTGTTGAGTAGCATGGGCAGCTCTCTTTTGATTGACATTCTTGGATTAGGAAGTCTTTGTTCACTATGCATGTCCAGTTTCATGATGTATCCAGTTTGAATCATATATGCCCAAATAGTGCACAGGCATAAAATGGTAAATAGGGGATTCTCCCAAAAAGGATAGATACAGTTTACTAAACCGAGTATATGGTCAAAACCAATCCAGGCTAGATTGGCCTTCCTTTCTTCATTCCTTTTTATACCAGTACTAAGTTTGAATAAAAATTATCTAAGTTTTATTATGTTCACTAAGAAAATACAACACTATTCAGAAACTTAACTGAAGTGTTTCTTCTGAGAAGAAGCAAAACTCAGGCAATTATCTGTGAGCTTCTATAATGTAGAAAAATAAGGAACATAATTCTAACACACTGTGACAATAGTAAATATATTTCAAAAGAGAGGAATGAGAATAGAGTAAGGAAATATCAGACAAAACAAGACTTAAACACACTAAAGCGAACACCAAATCCTAAAGATTTATGTCAGGTGAAAATTCTTAAAATGAAGCTTTGCAAACCAAGTCAATAAACATTGAGAAGAACATACAACATGATCAAGGTGGTTTCTTCTCTGAGTTACAAGGCTGAATCAATAATACAAATCAGTAAGTAGGGTGCACCATATAAATTGACTAAGGGGTAGAAAGTACATGATCTCCTTCATAGATACAGAGGAGTCATTTGACAAAGTTCAACGTGTTTTAATGATAAATGTGTAAGAATAGATGAAATACACCTCAAAATAATAGAATATATGACAAGCATAGCCATCATTCTAATAAACCAGGAAGACTGGGAGCACTGCCTCTAACATCTGGAACAAGACAAAGAGGACTATTATCTATTAGCATGGTTTTAAATAAATAGACTAGATCAATAAGGGATAAAAATATGAAAATGATACAAATAGGAAAGGAAAATATATATTTCCTTATTTTCAAAGACATGATTATATTTATTAAAGATACTATAAAATAAATGAAAGCAGATATATAGTGATATTAAATTTGTGTTTTAACAAATAAAGCTTGACTAAAGATCAACAAGCAGAGCTAAGCCACTAGAGGCCAAGCAGTGGTGACTCACCCCTTTAATCCCAGTACTTGGGAGGTGGAGACAGAAAGGGATATGTCTTGGCAGAGAGCAGAATCTAAGGCTGGAGGAGACAGAAGCTCAGCAGTCTAGGTAATCAGTCTGAAGCATCATTCAGCTTTTACTCCCTCATTACTGACTCTGAGTTTTTATTTATTAAGACCAATTATAACGTGTGCTACACATATAATGATGTAAAGATATATGTTCTCATATTGAGTTACTATTATGATAATGGTAATAGCACTCTGGATTCTTAAGCCAATAATGTGTGTCTGTTTAGTCACTACGCTTCCTCCTGTTTGTGCGCACATGTCCTTCCTGGCCTCCATAGTTCTAAGACAATAAACACAAGTACTAATAAGGCCAGGCAATAATTTGGGTAATGTATTAGGTCTGTAACAACTTTTACCTTCATTTTCATTACACTTCCTTTTACATTCACAGTTCCCAGCCGGAAATGGAAAATGCAGATGGTGAGTTCCTACAAGAAAGCACAGATCGTGGATGTGTAATGTTTTCTAATGAAGATGTGCAATAAATTGTGTACAACACAAATTGCTACTTACTTTAATATTAAGCAGTTCATGACCAGATGCAGATGTCTGAAGAAAACCAGGGCAGTTTTTTGTTGAACATAAGCCAGAACACGCATAGAACCTAAATTTATAAGCCATGGGGATGGCATAGGCACTTTTGAATAGAAATTAAGAAATGTATTTGAAAATATTAGCACAGAAAATCACCATTCTAATGAAAAATTTCAAGTTTTAGCAGGCTTAAGCAAGACAAGAATTAAAGGATACAGAATTCTGCAGCCCCTGCTGTTATATTCTATTTTTCCATTACAGTAAGAGGGAGAAACAGTGGTATGTAGCCTCGGGGAACCCACTTTTAGAAGCGGTTTACAAAGAACACACCAGAAAAAGAACTAACAAAATCCAGTCCTATTGTTAAGCTATTAGAAGTTTATATTTTATTCAACTATTATTCAATATAAAACATTGTTCCCAGTCAGAAGAAAAAGTCATCTTTGAGCCTTTTGATCAGAATTTCTCATAATGTGGTATAGTCATACTGCTTGCCTGTCTGTTTGAGATTATGTTACAAAGTAGATGTAAAATACTAGGCTTTCTTTGAAACAGGGTTAAAAGTAATTTATATTTTATTCCAATAATGCATACTACATGGAAATATGCTCCCAAGTCTTACCTGTATGTTGGAATGTAATGCTTTACAAGAATAATTTTGCCCTCTCACCCACCTTACCCCATAAGAAAATAATGTATAGCTCTAATTACAAGAAACAAGAGAGGAATGAATTGTCATTATGTACTTTATTTTGTGTTTCTGGTAGCTGAATAGATTTGTAGATTTGATAGTGGAGCACAGCTGTCACACGGAGCAACAGTCTTTCAAGAAGATTTCAGAGGGTGTGCGTGCGTGTGTGTGTGTGTGTCCACGTGTGTAGTGTGTAGTCAAGCAGGCATATTCTCCTCCCATTTTTTTTTAGACAGCGTTGCTGGGGGCTTGGAACTTGCCAACCTGGCTCAACCAGGTTGCCAGCAAGTCTTGTCCAGCTGCCTTATCTTTCTGGCACTGGTAAGACAAGCATATCCCATCCACACACACACATGCATGCACACATACACACATATGCATATATATGTGTGTGAACGTATATATACATATATACATATATGTGTGTAGAATATGTGTGTGTATGTATGTAAGTAACTCAAATCTGAACTCTTAAAATACGGATGCTTTCCTGCCTGAGATTTCTCTCCATCTCTAACATAGTCAGTGTTCAAGAACCATTTATCTTGTTCAAAATTAAACTCCATTTCTGCCTACATACATATCCTCACATGCGTTACACATACACAAGTAGACAAGCATGAACAATCAACTCTTCATAGCTTAAATAATTGTTAAAACTTCAAATTGTATCTAATTCTTTATATTTATTATGAGAATAACATTAGCAAGCTGAGTAAACTGTTCATGATAAGCTCTTTGATGTTTATATCAATTTGACAAATTAAAGTGTTTCTTACTATTTCTTTTATTTTTTGAGATTATGATACAATTACACCAATTCTTCATTTTCTTTCCCCGATCTAAACTCTCCCATCTACTCCCCACTCTTTTCCATAGTTAATTTTCTAATAATGTTGGTACATCCATATATGTATATGATCTATAAGTATATACATATATATTCTTCTTTATAGCCTGCTCAGTCTGCATACAGTTACTTGTAGGCATGTTTTTGAAGCCAGCCATGTGTAACTGGGTAACAAATCCCATTTGCCCATCCCTTTGGATGAGTGTTTCTCCCCATCTCAGCAGCCCTTTTTTCCCTGTAGTTCTTTGTGTAGGGCTGAGGCCTCCTTGTCTTTCCCATATCAACTTCAGCATGTGCGCTGTTGTTGTCTTTGTTCTGCTTGTGTTTGGACAACCATGTTGATGAGAATGTTTTGTGTATATTCTCTAGTTGAATTTTTCTTGAGTTCCAATTTTGTGTAACTGTGTGATTTATTCGGTAGACATACCAAACTTCTTCATACTTCAAAGGGAACATTTTTGGTTTTGAGACATAGGTTGTGATTTCCAGGCTGGCTTCAATTCCACTACTTAGTTGTAGATGACCTTCAGTTTTTGATTCTACCACCTCCTCCCCCAAATGTTGCGATTTTAAAGATATGTATTGCTACATCCAGTTTCTGTCGTGTTTGGATTGGAACCTCAGTTCCATCTTGGCAAGCACTCTACCAAGCGAGTTAGAGCTGAATCCCCCAGACATACTCCTAAAGTTTGCTGACAATGTTTTTCTGCAAGTTTTATTTTATTTAAGGAACTACCACCGTTTTAGTTCATGATATACCCACTCAATACTTTCTCAGATCAAGAATTCTTCTTCCAGATTTTCTGCTCCTTCGGCCATGCCTACCATCTTCTCCCAAAGATTTCATGAGCAAATCTGATCATTTTCCCTATTCCATTAATTCTTATTGGTCTGAATTGTGCCATATGACCCCTCAACTGCTGACCTGTTGTCATTCTTAAAGCCCATTTGGAAAAGGGAAGAGATATTAGTTACCTTTTGGTACTGTGAGAAAACACCAAGTATGCTGACTTATGTCCCTGAGGGACATACCATAAGTGGCAGAAGAGGCATAGGAGCAGACCCCAGGAACAGGAAGCTAAAAGGGTGCTTTTCCATTTACATTCAGAAGGATGGATAATTGTGAATATGACAAGGCTATTAACTCACAAAATTTCATATTCTTGTGATGCTCTTCCTCCAACAATGCTCCAAACACTAAAAGGTCTATAACCTCCCCCAAAGAGCATAATAAAGTGTTCAAATACATACATCTCTGTGGATATATCTCATTTAAATAATCACAGCAGTGAAAATAGTATGTAGTATTTTGGGACCTTAACCGATTCTAGCCATTGTGGTTCTCCTGAATTAATTTATATGATCCTTTGCCAGCAAACTAGATTTCAAACAAACTGGTATTCTTTGCATTCATAAAAGCAAAGTTTCTCTGCTGGGCATTTGTATGTTTGCAATGAACATAAGTATTAAATTCACATTTTTCCTTCAAGTATCCATTCAAATGTTATTTCTGCTACAAAATTTTCCCTATAGCTATTTCTCTCAGTTTCGTTACAGTCCGTCATATTTCTACTTTTTCAAAGTAATTTAATATTAATAACTAGTATTATTGTAATAAACAAGAGTGTTTTATTTATTCCAACAATGGGCAGCACAATGGCTCTGGTTTGCTCCTCCAGTTCTCTCAATTATAAATTCACATTTATTTCCCTCTGCTTGAACATTATTCACATTCAAACTAGGAAACTTTTTCTTTACCGCAGTTTGTCCAGAGCAAATTTCTGACATTAGCTTAGTCATATCTTCACAGACAGTCTCAAGTAAACACGATCAATCTATGTGACTGCTGCAAATGCCAGTGGCAGTATCCTTAAGGATGTAAAATTTTAGACAATTTGTTTCTAGACAAATGCTTGGAGTGATACTTTTTGTAAAATTTCTTACTATTTTGCTTTTTATATTTACATTTTAACTTGAATATACCTAAGGCTGGCTCCTTCTAAACTGTAGTAAGGCTCTTGGGCCATTTTCCTAGCGATTTTACTGTAGCAAACGCAGTGGCTAACCCTTTCTCTCTTTTTTTGGAAATTTTTTAAATTTTGTTTTGATATCTTTATTGAACATAGAGATTTGATAATATTAAAGTAGTGTTCAGTATAAAGACTTGATAGCCTGAAAGGACTAGAGGAATGAAATAGGCAAAGGGAATGACTTTCCCAATAGGTCTCTAGTAGTAGAGAGCGTTAAGACCAGCAATAAAAAGATGGGGTCCCGTAAAACTGAGAAGCTTCTATCCAGCAAAAGTGAATACATAGGTAGCCCCCAGTAAGGGAGAAAAACCTTGCCAGCTATTAATCTGACTGACCATTGGTGTCTAGACAATACAAAGAACTTGAAAAACTAAACATTAAGAAATAAACAACTCAATTAAAATCAGGCTATAGATAGGCATGGAAATTCTCTAGAGAAAAAAAAAAGCAAATGACTTTTTACAAAGTAATCCATATGCTTGGCCATCATGGAAATGCAATTTAAAACTACTTTTTAAGTTCTGTTTCACGTAAGTCAGAATGACCATCATCAGGAATCCAAATGACAACAATGACGGCATGGATGTGGTGAAAGGGGAAAGTTATGTTTGCACTGTTGCTGAAATGTGAATCATTTAAACAAAGGGAGAGAGGACCCAAATTAATAAAATTGGATATGAAAGGGAATCTATAACAATAGTTAGCAGTGAAGTTCAGAAAGGTTGTAAGGACTTGACACTAATTTAGAAAACTCAGAAGAAGAAGATGAATTTCTGGACATTCATGACCTATTAAAATTAAACCAAGTTTAAATAAATAATTTAATTAGATTTATAGCAAGAAATGAAATTGAAATAGCAATAACAAAAACTCTGACTAAAGCATCACCATCCAAGATGGATTTATTAATGAACTGTACCAGACTTTCAAAGAATTGACACCAGTGTTCATCAAACTCTTCCATATGCCAGGAGATAAAGGTACAATATCAATTTTTTAGAAGGCAGTATTAACCTTATCTCCAACTAGATAAGACATAATAAGAAAGAAGTAATTCAGGCAAATCCATTGGGTTGAACCTTGTGCACTTGAGGGCTAAGCATTTACTCTCATTTCTCTGTATGTTGAAATCCCGTTTTCCCAGGGCTATGGGATGAAAACATCTATTCCCACTGTCTAACTGTTGTATCTTCGCCAAAAAGTATTTAACTATTGTTGCTAGCACTTGTACCTAGGTCCTCAATTTTATTCCTCAGATAGTTCTCTCTCTCTCTCTCTCTCTCTCTCTCTCTCTCTCTCTCTCTCTCTCTCTCTGTGTGTGTGTGTGTGTGTGTGTGTTGATTGTGATTGTGGCAAGCTCTTTTTAGTATAATGGCTCTGTAGTATACTCACTTTGTAAGTAATGAATCTGTTTAAATTACTTGTTTAATTTTGGTATTTTGCATGCTTTCTGGAATTTTTTTTTGATTTTTCCTGTTCCTTGGTTCCTCCATCTAATGATAAGAGACAATGATAAATATGAAAATAACACCTATCCTATAAGGTTTAATTTATATTTTGTGTGTTAACGGAGTAAAGCCAAACGACATCCAGACTGCTGTTTTAAACCACTGCTACATTCAATACTCAACAGAATTATGTTTATCTGTATTTCTTTTATTTTTGAGATGGCATTTTAATCACAGCATTTCTTCCTTGCCTTTCCTCCCTCATAACACTCCCAGGTACCCCTCCCCAGTCCCCTTCTAATTGGTGCTCTCTTAAACATTGTTATTGCGCATATATCTATATGCTTGTATATACACATATTTTTCCAAAGCAACTTATTGAGTTAAACTAATGTTACTTGTATTTATGCTTTCAGGGAATATCATTTGCCCTGGATTACTAATTGGTGGGCTTTTCTTTGTTGAAGGTCACCTCTCTAATTCCAAGCTTTACTTGGGTTAAAGCTTCACCTCCAAGCAGTTTGAAGCCACTGTAGGTGTCCTGGCTCCACTGACCTTTGTGCAGTCATGTTGTTGAGACTTTACCAGTGTGGCTTCCCATGATACTAAAAGACACAACCTTGCAGTAAAGTTCCTCATTGTCATGCTCTTAAAATCTTTCTACGCCCTGCTTCCACAATGATTCTGGAGCCTAGTTCTAGGAATGTTTTGTAAATGTACCCATTAGAACTGGTCTCCACAACTCTGCATTGGCTGTGGTTTTCTGCTATTGTCTCCATCTGTTGCAAAGAGAAAATTCCTTGATGAGGGGTGAAGATTACATTTATCTGCGGGTATAAGGACAAATATTTATAGATTATTGTCAGGCTTGATGCTGGTTTAGTACATTAACTAATCAGAGATAGTGGAATCATGGTTATTGGAGGGTAACCTGTATCAAACAATTGACTAAATCAACAGCTTTTCCTAAGGCGTTGTCATTACATATTTTGTAACAGTGGGTCTATTTTATTACTACTGAAAAGACAATGCCTTATTGATTAGTTTCTCTTTCTGTATAGACTTGTGATATGATTTCACACACCCTTTCCTATCCTGTGTGTCAGTGTTCATACTGACACTTTCTTACTTAATTTAGTATATTGTATAACAGGTTTTAATTTTAACTCAGTGAATTCTTTACCACACCTTTCTGATCTTCAAATTTCCTTTTGCTTCTGCATACATCTAATTCTCCTTATGGAGTCAGCACTAGTTGAATTTTATAATTGCATTTCAGCATTGTCTATTATGTTTTCAATAGTATTTTAACACCAAAAAGTTGGTTTTTTCCCTGAAATCTTTTCTGTACAAGATTAAAATATGAGTGTTTTCAGTAAAACAAGTGCTATGTTGGAATTGCATTTTTGTTGTCTATGGTTTAGGAAATAAATTAATTACCTTGTATCAGATATTAGTAGATAATGCAGCCTGCATTGAAAGCCCATACACACATTCATCATACCGGTAACACCTGCATATCCTGTTAATTTCTGCCTAGCATTTATATCTTAGCTAGCCCAATTCCAAGAAAGAGTTTAGCCAGACTTTTTCTCTTAAATCCTGTTTAGTTGACTTTCAAATTTCAATATAAATCAGCAAATGAAAAATTTAGTCTAAAGTAAAAGTTGCTGTTGAGGACATCATCTTTATTCACAAAAAAGAAACTCATGTAAAAATAGAAAATTTCAAGAGTATTGTATCATAAATTTTATGCTTTAAACTGAAAGACTTTGCATGACTTGGCTATCTAAATGATAATTGGATAGTGAATCTGAAGAGTTCTAGTCACTCTCTGTACCTATATCTTTTTTTTTATTACATTGTTTTGTTTTATTTTTCCATTCAAGAACATAATTAAAGAAATAAAATTTTTACCTTTCTTCCCCTTCTCCCGGTCCCCTCCCACTACCCCCCCTCCTCCCTCCCCCTTCTTCCTTGAAAGAGGGCATGGTGCCCTGCCCTGTTGGAAGTCCAAGGCCTGCCCCCATCCCTCCCGGCCTAGGAAGGAGTGCATTCAAAAAGACTCGGTTCTCAAAAAGATAATACATGCAGAAGAAATAGGTCCTGGTGTCATTGTTGATGGGTTCTCCATCTGCCAACTTTCGCCGCC
>PVIU01008714.1:6421-81328 GCA_004026605.1 Ondatra zibethicus | reverse complement strand
CAAAGGAGAGTGTATTAGATGAAAGTTTGAAGGTAGGAGAGTTTGGATTCTAAAAAAAAAGTCCCAAATAGACATGTGGCTTTGGAAAACTCCTCAGACTATCTGGGAGTCTACCATTACTTCATAAAAAGGCATCATTTGAAACAAATAGTTTGTAACAGATTCTGACTATATAATGCACAGTTTGGCTATATATTTTGACAACATGGAACAGACAGTGAATAACATGTTACATCCATGTGTGTTTTGGGTGTGTCTTGCAGAATGGTGTGCATGAACATGCATATGAATTTATTTGTGAAATGGCTCACTCACATGTGTGTATGTGTATGTGAGTGTGTGTGCGTGTGTATTTGTGCATATGTGTTCATGTTGCATGTGGAGTCCTAAGGTGATATAAGGAATGGATATATCCTTCATCAATACTTTAACTAATAGACTTGAGAATCTGTGCTGCAAATTATTGCTAAAATATATTCAACTAGCCTGCAAAGGAATTTATTATAGGATGTTACATAGACTCTTATGTAATCAAAGTGCTTACGACTTCTTCAGGACTGTTTGATCGTTGAAGGATGGTTTTGATGAGTTAGGCAGACCAAAGGTCCATGATTGTTCTTCAAGGTCATTTGCTATATAGACTTCTATCTGTATGATATGTATCCATTTGAGATTGTTGTTTAATTATGCTGTCTAGAATTTTCCATCTTTATCTACCTTGTTAAGACCCCAGCAACTAGCATGGAAAAGGAACGGACCTCCTTAAGACAAGATTTCGGAGAGTTGTAACTGTTGGTGTCAGACCATACAACACAAGGTAGACTCACTAGGAAATGGGATCTATCTGAGTAGCTGAGTTTATTAATGTTTCTGGGTGCTGTTGTTAAGAAATATTCAGTGAATACATAACATGCCACAAACAAAGGAACTTATCTTCTAGGGACAGTTACAGTATCTAGTTCTTTAGGAAAGGTAGTACCTTGTTTCTTTTCTGTTGCTTGTGTGGAGCTTTTTGTTGCTTTTGCTTTTGCTTTGACAATGACTGACTTCATTGCCCAGGCTAGCTAGAAACTCCCAGGATCAGTTGATTCTCATTGAGAGACCTGATATTATGGGCACCCAGCAGCATATCCATCATCCCTTATTGTACTTGGTAGTTTAAAGAATGAGGCTAGACACAGGTGGGTTACAAGCATCTAGTCAATTGCCATGTCTGAATACCTTTGTTATGATCAGTAAAGGCAATGGATTGATTTAAACAAACTTATGGAACCCCTGAACTCTAGAATTCTATGGAGCAAATGAGAAACATTTTAAGAAAAATAAAATGCATATAAATTATCTGTTCCTATTTTTTCTTGAACTGTAATTTAACTTTAAAAATGTTAGGAAAATACATTTTCCAAAATATATGAACAGTTTTTTTGTTGAAAAGACATTATTTTGAATGTACTCCAAGTAGAAGCAAAAGCTTTTTGATATTCTACAAGCAATTTATAATGAATATACAATTTCAGAAGTTGAAATTTGTTAGAGACTTGAAAAGATTTAATGCCAGAAAAAGATTCTCTTATTTTAGCTTCACAAAATACAACATTTCTTACATATCAAATGTGCACATCCAGATAAACTTAAGTGATTACAAAAAAAGAATAAATGATATATAAAATCAAAGTATTGTGCATTAAATTCAGAGGTTTATTTCTCTTCTTTAGTAGATGTGTGAGAATAGGCATATCTGAAATAATTGTGACATTACAAAATTTAAATGTTAATATAATTGCTATTGTTGCTAAAGACCTAACTAATAGTTATATCAGAAACTTGAAACAAACCCCATTGTACTGTGTGATTTAAAGTGTTTAAATGCTTTTGTTTATAGTAGATATAATATACAGTTATATGTGTGTGGGTCTCTCATTTAATTTACCATTAGATACTAGGGGCCTAGAAAATTCAGGCCACTAGAGCTGCCCAAACTGGTGACATTAGAGTTACTTCAATCAGTTAAAGAATACAATTCATGGATGACTGAGGGTGTGATTTAAGAAAAAATTTAGTGTAGTAAGAGGCGAGCGGGCTGCTTGTTGTCCCAGCCACCCTTGGCTGTGTCCTGCTGCCCGGCTATCTTATACCCAAAATAACCACAAGGAAATTTTACTAATTAAATTACTGCCTGGCCCATTATATCTAGCCTCTTCTTGGCCAACTCTCACTCTTGATTTAACCCATTTCTAATACTCTGTATGTCACCATGAGGTCGTGGCTTACTGGGAAAGCTTCTAACCAGTGTCAGTCTCAGGCAGGAGAACCATGGTGTCTGCCACACTGCCTTCCCAGCATTCTGTTCTGTCTACCCCGCCTACCTGATTTCTGCCCTATCAAAAGGCCAAGGCAGTTTTCTTTATTCAACCAATGAAAGCAACACACAAACAGAAGGACCTCCTACACCATTTCCCCTTTTTTCTGTTTAAACAAAAAAGAAAGGCTTTCATTTTAACATAGTAAAATTACATATAACAAAACAGTTATCAAGCAAGAATTACAGTTACAATATTTAGATCTATTTTATATTTTATCATAACAATGGAAAACTCTAACTCTAACTATCTATCTATTTTTCAACTCCATCCAAGACTCCAGAAGGATATAATATTACCTAAGTAAACAAGAAATAAGCAACTTCCAAACTCTAGAAATGACAGAGACATCTCGCTGCCTGTACAGTCACCCAGAGTTCTTCTGTACCATTGGAGCATCCATCTTCATGGCCCATAGTATTCAGCAGACTTTTCCATGAAGCAGTAAATTTTAAAGACAGTTCAGTCACTTTTTCTGTATCCTGTAGAATGTCTCACAGACTCTTTCATGAATCAGGAACCCCAAGGTATCATCTCACATTTAGGCAAGTTCAGCAGTCCTCTCTCTGTGGGTTCTTCCTGACCGGTTTATGCAACAGTCCAAGCAAGAGCAGTTTCTTTTTCAAATGGCTAACCAACTCCATAAGGGGCCTCTTAGATGCCCATCTTCCTCAGGAAGTAGCTGTTGCTGCCAGGAGCAGACGTGTCTCATTGTCATGAAAAGTCCTAAGTTATTAAAACATGAAATGCCATGTTCTGAGTCTTTGAAAGATATGAAGAATGCCTATCTGAAATATATCTATGCACATCTAGAAAATCTAACTAACATGACTACAAACTTTATTATAGAGAATATCTGTTAACCTATATTTCTTACTTATACATTACATTTTTAAATGAACTACACAATCACAATACCTTAATCAAGATCAGAAATACATATACACCTGTGCTGAGGACAGCTATCCAGAGGGGGTCCTTGGCCCACCAGAAGTCCCTGTTCCTGTGCTGGGGACAGCTATCCAGAGCGGTGAGTGTGTGTACTCCCTGACGGAAGGTCCCCAGGAGGGAGTGCTGGCACATCCAGCTCCTGCTGCAGGGCTTCTTTGTTCCACATGACCCTGCCCTCACCCCCCCAAGTTCTCCCTTGCCTCTGCGGGGTCCTTGGGACACCAGGAGTCCCTGTTCCTGTGCTGAGGACAGCAATCCAGAGGGGTAAGTATGTGCACGCCCTGCCAGGAGTTCCCCAGAAGGGAATGCGGGCACTCCAGCTCCTGCTGCAGGGGCTTCTTTGTTCCACACGACCCTGCCCTCACCCCCCAAGTTTGCCCTTTCCTCTGCAGTCCTTGGGCCACCAAGATTCCCTATTCCTGTGCTGAGGACAGCAATCCAGAGGGGTGAGTGTGTGCCCTCCCAGATGGAAGGTCTCCTGAAGGGAGTGCAGGACAACTCCAGCTCCAACTGCAAGGGCTTCTTTGTTCCACAAGACTCTGCACCCACCCAAGCCTGACCTATTGTCTGCAAGGTCCTTAGCCCAGGAACAGATCCTGCTCCTTCACTGAGGAAATACAGCCAGAGGGCACTCCTTTCCATCTTTGGGGTACTTAGATCCACCAGCACAACCACCTTCAGTGCCATGGGGCCCTAAGAGAAGACAGACCAAAAAAATTCTCAAAGTACACTCTCAGTCACAGCAAAGATTGGATCAAGATGCCAAGACTCTCCTGGCTGCATTTTAAGGAAGAGATGGGCAGGTGCCAATGCAAGAATTCCTCCAACAATGTGAAAAGCATCATGACAACACAAGAATCCAGTGATAACACAACAAGAAGACTTGAGCACCCTATTCCAGAAGAAGTAGAAGAAATCGACTTTAAACATAACATTATGAAAATAATAGAGGCCCTTAAACAGGATGTGAAAAACACCTTTAAAGAAATGGAGAAGACAAACAAAAAGGTAGAAGAAATGAATAAAGCTCTCAAAGATACCCAAGAAAACCAAGAAAAACCAATCAAACAGGTAACAGAAACAGTTCAACGTGAAAAGTAAAACGGAGGTATTGAAGAAAACACAAACTGAGGGAAGGCTGGATATGGAAAATCTGGGTAAATGAACAGGAACTACAGAGACAAGTATAACCAACAGAATACAAGAGATGGAAGAAAGAATCTCAGACACTGAAGATAATATAGAGGAAATAAACTCATTGATTAAAGAAAAAAAACAAATACAACAAATTCTTAACACAAAACATGCAGGAAATCCGGGACACCATGAAAGGAACAAACCTAAGAATAATAGGGGAAGAAGAAGGAGAAGAAGTACAGCTCAAAGGCCCAGAAAATATATTCAACAGAATTATAGAAGAAAATTTTCCCAACATAAAGAATATTCCTGTGAAGGTAAAAGAAACATACAGATCACCATGGAGTAAAGACAGAATTCAACAACAATTCTACCTCCAAAAGCCTACAAACTCATGGAAACTGAACAGTCAACTAGTGAACCACTCCTGGGTCAAGGAAGAAATAAAGAAGGAAATTAAAGTCTTCCTTGAATTCAAAGAAAATAAAGACACAACATACCCAAACCTATAGGACACTATGAAAGCAGTGCTAAGAGGAAAGTTCATAGCCCTTAGTGCCCACATAAAGAAAACAGAGAAAGCACACATTAGTGTGACTTAACAGCACACCTGAAAGATCTAGAGAAAAAAGAAGCAGACTCACCCAGGAGGAGTAGAAGACTGAAAATAATCAAACTGAAGGCTGAAATCAACAAAATAGAGACACAGAAAACAACCCAAAGAATCAATGAAACAAAGAGCTGGTTCCTTGAGAAAATCAACAAGATTGACAAACCCCTATCCAAACTAATCAAAGGCAGAGAGAGAACACTCATATTAACAAGATCAGAAATGAAAAAGGGGACATAACAACAGGCACTGAGGAAATTCAGAGAGTCATTAGGTCTTACTACAAAAGCCTGTATGCCAAAAAATTGTAAAATGTACAAAAAATGGACCATTTTTAAGATAAATACCATATACCAAAATTAAATCAAGACCAGGTGAACAATTTAAATAGACCTATAAGTCGCAAGGAAATAGAAGCTGTCATCAAAAACCTCCCAACCAAAAAAAGTCCAGGACAACATGGTTTTAATGTAGAATTCTACCAGAACTTCCAAGAAGAGCTAATACCTACACTCCTTAATGTGTTTCACATAATAGAAACAGAAGAGTCATTGCCAAACTCTTTTTATGAAGCTACAATTACCCTGATACCAAAACCGCACAAAGACGCAGCCAAGAAAGAGAATTACAGACCAATCACACTCATGAACATTGATGCAAAAATTCTCAGTAAAATACTGGCAAACTGAATCCAAGAACACATAAAAAAATTATCCATTATGATCAAGTAGGCTTCATCCTAGAGATGCAGGGCTGGTTCAACATATGAAAATCGATCAGTGTAATCTATCATATAAATAAACTGAAAGAAAAATAATATGATCATTTCATTAGATGCTGAAAAAGCATTTAACAAAATTCAACACCCCTTCCTGATAAAGGTCTTGGAGAGATTAGGGATACAAAGATCATATCTAAATATAATAAAAGCCATATACAGCAAGCCGACAGCTAACATCAAGTTAAATGGAGAGAAGTTCAAAGCAATTCCACTAAAATCAGGAACAAGACAAGGCTGTCCACTCTCTCCACATCTCTTCAATATAGTGCTTGAAGTTCTAGCAATAGCTATAAGGCAACATAAGGAGATCAAGGGGATTCAAATTGGAAAGGAAAAAGTCAAAGTTTCGTTATTTGCAGATGATATGATAGTATACATAAGTGACCCCAAATACGCTACCAAAGAACTCCTATGGCTGATAAATACCTTCAGTGATATGGCAGGATACAAGATAAACTCAAAAAAATCAGTAGCCCTCCTATACACAAAGGATAAAGAAGCAATGAACCTGATAGAGAGAAAGTGGGAAGTGGCCTGCAATACATGAGCACAGGAGACCACTTCCTATGTATAACCGCAGTGGTACAAACAATAAGAGCAACAATGAATAAATGGGACCTCCAGAAACTGAGAAGCTTCTGTAAAGAAAAGGACACAGTCAGTAAGACAAAAAGGCATCCTACTGAATGGGAGAAGATCGTCACCAACCCCACATCAGACAAAGGACTGATATTCAAAATATATAAAGAACTCAAGAAACTAGACATTAAAATTCTAAATAACACAATTAAAAAATGGAGTAATTATCTTTACAGAGAATTCTCAACAGAACAAGTTCAAATGGCCAAAAGATATTTAAGGTCATATTCAACTTCCTTAGCAATCAGGGAAATGCAAATCAAAACAACTTTGAGATACCATTTTACACCTGTCAGAATGGCTAAAACAAAACACCAAGGATAGCCTATGCTAGAGAAGATGTGAAGAAAAGGAAATACTCATTCATTGCTGGTGGGAAAGCAAACTTGTGCATCCACTTTGGAAGTCAGTTTGTAGGTTTCTCAGGAAATTGGGAATCAACCTACTTCAGGATCTAGCAATACCACTCTTGGGAACACACCCAAGAGTTGCCCAATCATACCACAAAAGCATTTGTTCAACTATGTTCATAGCAGCATTATTTGTGATAGCCAGAACCTGGAAGCAATTAGGTGCCCCTCAATGGAAGAATGAATAAAGAAAGTGTGGAATATATACACATTAGAGTACTACGCAGCCATAAAAAAACAATGACATCTTGAATTTTGCATGCAAATGGATGGAAATAGAAAACACTATCCTTAGTGAAATAACCCAGACCCAAAAAGATGAATATGGTATGTACTCACTCAGTAGTGGACTCTAGCCATAAACAAAGGACATTAAGCCTATAGTTCACAACCCTAGAGAAGCCAAATAGCAAGGTGAACCCAAAGAAAACATATATAGATCCTCCTGGAAATTGGAAGCAAACAAGATCACCAGGCAAAATTTGGGAGCACAGGCATAGGGGTAGGGGTGAGACTGGGGTTGGGAGAAGGGTAGAGGGAGGAGAAGGGAGAAGGAAGGACTGGGGAGAGCTTGGGAGAGTGGGAGGGTGGAGTTGGAAGTAGGGTGGATATTGGAGCAGGGAAGAAGATATCTGCATTAAGGGAGCCATTTTAGGGTGGGCATGAGACTTGGCTCTAGAGGGGATCCCAGGTATCCATGGGGATGTCCCCAGGTAGGTCCTTGGGCAGAAGAGGAGAGGGTGCCTGAACTGGCCTTGTCCCGTAGTCATACTGATGAATGTTTTGAATATCACCATAGAAATTTTGTCCAATCTATGTAGATAGAGACAGAGACCCACATCAACATCAGAGCATTGGACTGAGCTCCCAAGGTACAGTTGAAGAGCAGGAGGGAGAAGATGAGCAAGAAAGTCAGGGCTGCGAGGGGCTGATCCACCCACTGAGATAGTGTTCCTGATCTAATGGGAGCTCACCAAAGCCATCTGGACCGGGACTGAATGAGCATATGATCAAACTAGAGTTTCTGAATATGGCTGCTAATGGGGGTGGACTGAGAAGCCATCGATAATGGCACTGGGACCTGTCTCTTCTGCCTGTATTGGCTTCTTGGGTCTCTAGTTTACTTGGATGGAGGAGGGAGAGCCTTGGACTTCCCACAGGGCAGGGTACCTTGCCCTCTCTTAAGGCTGGAGGAGGAGGGAAGAGGGTTAGTGGGGGAGTGGGAGGGAAATGGGAAAAGGGGAAGAAGTGTAAATTTTTGAATGGAAAAATAAAAAATTATAAAAAAAGAATTAGGTTTTGCCTTCCTCTTCAAAATGGCAATTAAATTTAGTCTGTAGACATGAGAAGACTTATGATTTTGGTTATGTGTGACTCTAGACAAAAGCCACACAAAAGCAGAACAAGTACACCCTGGTCACTGAACTCTAAAGCTAGCAGAATCAGTAAAGTGTGTTGCTGACATACAACAGTCTGTTCATCGCAGCAGAAATAAACATAATTCTCCTGATCAAGGGAAAGAAAAGTTGCTGGGAGTGTTGACATTCTGGATACTAAATTGGATGTCTTACTAAGTGAGATGTTTATAGACTCTGGGGTGCTCTGTGCATGCCTGCCAGTCGGGAGCAGAGCAGGGGAGCACTCTGTGTTTCTGCTGGCTTCTTTATCCAAAGGTCAGATTAATAGAAAAGGAGGAGCTTGGATTCATGTAGCCCACCTTCATAATAAAAGACATTAAGTAAAGGACATTTGAGGGTTTAGCAGTCAGTATTATTTTGTGTATTTAAGAAACAATAAGCCTCCAATTCAGCCCTCAATGTCTCAGAAGCTTTTGTCCATAATTGTATGCCAGCCAGTAAGCATTGTGTATTGAATATAAGTTCTGAACTCAGTAAGATTAAAAAGATATTATAAGTGGCAAAAAAGAAATACATACACATATAACAAAATTGACCTTAAATTTATATCAACAAAGCAAAATCCATACCAATGTAAATTATTCATATCTATATCATATCCCCGTTTAAATGTAAAAGGAACATTTATAAACAATATTTGGGAATATGGGCTCAGTTATTTCTCTCCAAAATTCTTCGTGCTGTATGGGGGCACTGTTAATCAGGTCTGTCATGGTGTATCCTGTGTACCAGGTTCATCTCAGTTGGCAGTTGAGTGAAGTAATTTTCTGAAGGTGTTCACGGTGACCTTTCAGGAGGGCATGGTCTATCATACCATATTGGTCTAGAAGGAATCCACAGGGTCTCATCCTCTGTGAAAACAAAAGAAGAACCTCTTTTCCAAAGCATCATATCCTTAGACCCAAATTCTGAAGTCATAATACTTTTATAATATCTATGCTGGTTTAGCTTAGCAGACCACACAATGAAATGTCTCTCTACAGTTAGCTCCTTCACAGTCAAAAAATTTAAAGAAAACACAATAAAATACATAATCCAGACATTTTGTGAATTTTCCATTTTTACGTGGCTTATTTTTTTTTTAAATCTATGACTATCTGTACTCTGTCTCTTTAAAGACTTTACCCTTTTTTCCTCCTACAATTTAGAATAGATTTTAGGTGGAACCTTAAGAGGATAGGAAGATTAAAAAGGAGAGAGAAAATAACAAGTCTTATATTATAGAAGAGGACCCAGGAAATAGGATACCAATGACCTATTATTATTCTAGGTTTTTTAAAAATGACTTATGGCAGATGACGTATAGGGAAAAGGATAATCTCGTGGATTCAGTTGTCCCAGAGGTGATCATTTAGTTTAAACAAGGAAACAGGAAAGAGCTACTTCTGGCAACTCCTGACACCAGCAAGAAAAATCTAGAAGCCATTCTTGGGTATCCTTGCTATACTTCACCACTTCCCACCACCTGGTCTCATCACTTTAATACCTGTGTACAATGTGCAATTAAAAGCTCTGCTTAGCATTCTTCTTTCTTCAAACACTTATTGTGTCTTTGTGCTTAGAAGATTTGAATTTCTCTCTCTTGGTGCTTTACAAAATAAATGGTGAATTCTTATGGATTAACATTCCATATGAATGAAAAATAAAATGGTTGTGCATATACACAATTGAAATTTATTCAGCTTTAATGAAAAATGAAATAGGACTAAGAAAAATTATAAGGAATGAGAGATCCCAGACTCAGAAAAATGTAATACAAGCCTCGAAGACAAATGTTGAATGTTCTGCCTCATATATGGATTTTAGCTTCCATTCTTTAGTCTTGTATATTTTACTGGAGTATCTGTGTGAGCTAAGACACAGTATAGGAGTAAAGTAGAACACATGTAAAATGACATTAATAAGTAAAATGCAAGGAACAAAAAATGACAAATAAGGAGGGAATGGAAATAATGAGAGAGACAATGTGATGGAGGAGACTCTTAATGAAAATGAAACATATATGAACAAAGTCATAGTGAAATATTATATCTTGTAATTCAGTTAAATAGGATTCTTGAAAAAAAGGTTTAAAAGGGACATAGCCTCATTGCTGGATATTGTGGATTACAAAATTCTAGTTCTTGTTTTAGGATGTCTCAGTAGGAGTATTTGGCCAGGGAGGGCTCACAGCCACCACCACAAGATGTAAGCCTACTTCACAGAAGTGACTACATACCTGGTATTGTAAACCTGGTGAAAACTGCATGACTGGGGTAGTCATAGGGCATTGGCAAGAAGTTACTACTGTTATTTAATTAAGTTGATGTAACATTAAACTACCTACTAAATATTTGTGTATATACCTTTCTAGACAAGGTCCAGTGTCAGACTGAATCAGAAAGACTCTCTTTGCTGACACAGGCAGTGAATTCAGATACCCATAGCTGTTCAACATGCTGAAAAAAAAGTGATTATGAATGTTCAGCCTTATGGCTTGGTCAGCATTATGCATAAAGGGCAGAAAAATATAAGACCTGATCATAGGAAGCTATTTTCTGGGCATGACACAGCTATCATAGTCTTGAACTCAGAGTAGTGATGGGTCTGTGTAATATTGGCCCTGTCAAGAGTCATCATAACTGAGTGAGAAGATCATAGATTGTTAGTCCTCACTGATGAACCACACTATTTTATTATTTACTTATATGATTTATGTTGATATTGCCAACTTTATCATCATGTTAATAATGAGCATTAATACATTCTATTATCACTTTCTTATTTAAAAGTATAATTTTTATAATGATTTTATAAAAGATAACTAAAAGTACAGAAGAAATAAATTTTTAAAAAATCATATAAGATCTTTTTGCCATGAATTTAATATGTTTTCTAGAGTTATTTCTAGGTTACATAGAGCATATGTTCATAAACATTCAGAGTATTTTTATTAATAAAACCAAGTGATGGAAACAAACTAAATGCCCTGTAATTGAGGAATAAAATGGTACATCTATAGAAGCAATTTCAACAGTATTGGGCCTAATGAGGCCTGGGCATGAGGCCCAGTGTAACTTCCTAAGCCTAACTTGAGTTTGGTGAGGCCAAGTGTAACTTCGAGTTTGGAGAAATGTCTCTGGCTACCCAACCTAGGCCCTCCTCTGCCCAGCCACCACTAAAGTGGCAGAATATTGTTGGCCCTTGTTCCTTGCCCCATCTTAACCCATCCTGGGCTTCTCAACCCCTATCTCAGACTATATAAGTTCCTGCCTGATGCAATTAAATGAGATCCTGTTTTGACAGACTCCCAACTCAGTGTGGGTGTTTCTCCCTGGTGGCCAGTGGTGAGGTCTGGGTCATCCAAGACTCACCATCCCCCTCAGATGCAGGGAAAATCAGGCAAGTCCTGCTCTGCCCCTGCTCTTTCTGCCAGAGAAACCTGGAAAATACAAAGATCAGAAAGCAGTAAAAATAATATCTACTAAGGAAAAAATACTATAAAGTCTGAATTCTTCAAATTATCATTGTCTGTGTGTTGGAAATTAACTGAGATAAAAAACAAGTAATCCTACGCAATGCCAGAAAATTCTGCATTTGAGTTCAAGAAAACAAGCAACAGAATTCACCTTCTGTAAGTTTTAAAATTAAAAATCAAACAAACACTGAATGTATTATCTAGATATCCAACTGCTAGTTATTTGTACAAAGAAAATAAATGCATATATTCATTTAACTCCAAGTGTGCAAATGCTACTGCCAACCTTTGGTGTAAAAACCTTACCTTAAATAACAAAGCAGTCCTTCTGAAGAAGAAAATAGAACTTTGGGGTTACCAAATTTAGTGTGCAGAGAACCATTTGGTTACTAGAAAATATGAACTACTAGTAAATGTAAATGTATGTATGAATCTCAAACAATAAAATTTATACTGAGTTAAAGCAGCCTGAGAATAAGGCCCATTGTGTGAATCTCTCTATATTAAATTGTAAAGCAATAACAACAACTACAGCAAACCCTCTGGTCAATAGTAGCAAAAAGCATTTCCCAGAGGACACAAGGCAAGCTCAACTTCCTCTGGGTGCTGTATTTAGGAAGACATGAAAAAGAATTTTTAGAAATGACAAAATCTAAACCAAAGTTAGATATCTTTATTATTTTGGTTGAGCACAGTTAAAAATGATTTCAATTAAGTTATATATGTTTATTTGCTGCATATATGATCTAACCAAATGGGAAAGTACATGCACATATAATCTGTTATGTCTTTAGCCCTTATGTCATTTTAACTCTTCATTGTCATTTTAAAGAAATTTGTTCATAACAATGTTTCCTATATAAATCTCATTGAAAGCTTTGTTATACATCTTGTGATGTGAATGAACATAAGTGCAACTGTGAAAATGAACCATTAGAAAATGAACTCACTTCCTTGTGAGTGGAGAAGGGGTCAAATCTCTAAGTCACTTTTTAAAGTGAATTTTCAGCCAAGCTCCTAGATTGAAGCTGTTTTCAGAAGTTATATAATTTGACAAATGAATTCAGATTTTGATAAATTTAAACAAGATCTTCCTAAGGAAGATTATCTTGGGTTGAAAAGTATAGATGTTTTGACATTTTATCAGTTATCAGCCATGTATAGAATCCATTAGCATTTTAGAAAGGTCTTTACAGGAGTCTAAGAGCATCCAGTATAATTTTATCTTTGACAAATTGCTATTTGCATTTCCTGAGTATCTACAGATGTGACTATTAGTCATAATATATACATTCTTTTGTTTGTATGGTTTTTTTTTGTAGACAGGTTTCTCTGTATAGCTCTGGCTTTCCTGGAACTCTCTCTATAGACCAGGCTGGCTTCTAACTCAGATATCCACCTGCCTCTGCCTCCTGAGAGGTGGAATTAAAGGTATGTGCCATAATGCCTTTCATAACTTGCATTTTCATAATTTTTCACTAAATATTTTTTAACTCCAAACTAAATAAAGTTGTGACCTTGGAACAGCTCTTTTTGTTCCAGCTGAATTCAATAGCTGAGCAAAGGTGAGTGTGTATATTCATACTTCTTCATGCATGTGTGTTGAATATAATCTTTTATTCTGATTTATTTTCAGGAAATTACAATGAGAGACATGCAGTAAAAATCCCTTGGACTTTGATTTTGACATGTTATGAAGATTATTAACCATTAATCCAACATTATAAAATAATCAGTTAACTGCCAGTTATACTGAAAACTCTATATAAATGGTTGTTAAAAAAGGAAGTCAACAAACACTCAGGAAAATATATAATTTGAATCTACTGTTGTAATTATTCATGATGATTTTAATTTGTATTTGTCTAAATTCAAGGCCTGCAGCCAAAAAGAAAGACTAGAAAATATTTTTTTTGTTTTTGTTTTTTTTGACTTTTTAGGGTATTTAGTAAAATGCAGAGATCTGATTCATTTCAGCTCCTTTACTACCAAACAACGGGCAGGGACTTCACCTTCTCTGCCTTCTCCTTGTCTGCGATGATCAGGGAGGAATGTACCAGTTTCAGTGAACCATTAGCTTCACATTACCTTTGCCCTTCTTCATCTTGAAAGATTTGGCATCCTTCTGCCGAGCTGTGAGCAGAAAGTCCATGATTTCTTCTATTTTCAGAGACCTGGAGATGAGAGGGTGGTGCTGGCTACTGTGCAGTGGTGAGAATTGGAAAAGCAAAACTTACTTATTTAATTATCGATATTTTTCCCGTTTTCCTGAGGTCCACTGCAGTCAGAAGGCATTTACATTTCAGCACTTTTGTCAGTAGATACACAGGTCAGTCTCAATCAGTTGTCTGCCTTTAGCACTTTCTAAATAAAATTCAACATGCATACATGAAAATCTGTGCATGCATGAACACTCATCTTTGCTCAGCTAATAATATCTGAGTTCAGCATTAACATAAAGGGCCTTTGCAAAACTACAATTTTATTGGTAGTTTTATTGGGAGTAAAAGACAGTATAAAGAAGTCATTTCTTGAAGAGCTTCAAACTCTTCTAGACTTTTCTGTGCTATTTTTGGATACTTTCCTCTTCTCAATACTACCGATAACATGTGAGAATTTCCTGAGATTAAGATAGACACTATTCCTCTCTCTATTATGACAGACCAATAATTCTCCCAATAAATTTTCAACATAATTTTCCCTCACCTTTAGTGACATCCCAGCCTCATGTCTCACTGTGTTTCTGAATAATAACAGAAAAGTTCAGAAAGCCAATCTGATGGCAGGTCCTGTATTTATCACCAAACACTTCTCTAAAATAAAAGCTATTGATTCTTACCTGTGCTTATTACCACAATTTTCATCCTAACTGTGTAATCAGAACAGTTTCATTCCATCATTTGTGGTGGAATCATATATCATTAATGGCACTCAAGATAGCTTTTCATAGACATGCCTTAAAATTTCCAGTCAATTCTGTTAAATGATTTTGGAGCAGAAGTCAGTGATAAAGACGACTCATCAGGAGAAAATCTTTCATTTATCATCAGAAGAAAGGAGATGAAAACTTGTTATTTTTATATAGCATTTTAAATGAAAACATTCTTCTATTTCATGAAGGTTGAAATCGTTGGCTCGATTTTGTAAACAGTTTCAAAGACAAATGTCGAAAAGAGAAGATTCATCCTTTTTTATATAAGAAGTTGAAAATTGTGTCGGTACTAATGTGTCCCATCTTATTATTTATGAACAACTTTTACAGCTAGGCCTAAGGCATTTTCATGAGACATAATTTATAGGTAGAGGAAATAAGAACTCTTATATTTTAGAGTTATTTTGTTACTCTAGCAAATTACCCCCAGAATATCTTGCAAATTAAAATACTTTTACATTCAAAGTACACCTTTTTTTCTTATTCCTCCTGCTAAAATCTTTGTCAGTCCACCTCTGATATTTCATATGTCTATGTAGCTCCTGCATTCATAAATGCATTTTGTGTTGACTGGCACCTGCAGTGCATGCATCGGCCATAACAATAAGGCACATAGGCATGCAGATAAAATTTTCTTGCCTAAGTAATTTACAATATATACATACATATATATTGCACATATAAATTATATTATTTTGTCCCTTTCAAAGAGTTTATCAAGTTTCTGAAATCCCTAAATGGTTCTGGTTAGGGTTATTGTTGATACTCTTTATAAAGTAATAGAGGATGTTTTTGCTCAATATTAATCCTTTAACACTTTTACTCATTATCTTATTTAACTAGTCTATTGAAATCCTTATTTCTTCTATCATAGATCTTACTATGGTATTTTAGAAAATATCTTCCATTATTCTTTTTTAATATCATCAAATCCTATTTTCACCTATACAGTGAGAGTTACAAAGTATAAATGTTATAAATTCTGTAGAAACAGTACTAGTTTTAGTGGTACTGACACTTACCAATGTCTTGGCTAATGGAAGAAGCATAAATTTCATCTATTTTTTCAGATATGTTATAGAACCATGAGATTCAATATTTTAAAGCATTCAAAAATCTGAGAGCACATTCCTGAACTCACACAGTTTCTGGATCAGAACATGGACAGGCTTTTGCACAAGTTTAGGTTCAGACAAAAATGGTTTACATAAATCTTGCATTATTTCACAACTTACACAAAAATGTATTTAGGCTAAGAATGTGAAAAGGTTGTTTAAATTTTCTGAGCTGGATTTCCTTATCTTTACATTTAGATTAATACTACCTATTTATATGTAAATTTCATTTGGTGGATTGTATTTAAACATAATTATTAAAGTTCAATGTTTCTGAAGCAGCACTTCTCAAACCTTTTAAACATTCAGTTACAGAGGATTTTTTTAAAAAAGAGATCATTTTTCACTCACAATTCAGGTTACAGACCATCATTGCAAAACTGTCTGAGGCAGTGCAAACTTAAAACAGCTGGTAACATCACATCCAAAACCAAGAGCAGATAGCAATGAATTAATGCGTGTGAGAGACATCTAAGAGACAACTGAGGAGTCTGACAATATGTACTGCAACTCAGTGTATTCAGAGTGGGACCCAATAGTATGAATTCCTAGCAGCTGCCCATTATTTGCTCCTGGGTAGCAAAGTCCTAGGATCTTTGTTCTGTGGTATACACCCTGTGTTTATAATCATTGATTTCTTGGCTAGCTGATCTGCTCTATTTTTATCTAAAGTTCAAAAAACTATCACCTCAAAGAATACCACTTTACTCTGCTCAATATTTCAAACTGGTGGAAACTGGGGAGGCGTTTGTAGTTTGGATTTTGTGCTGATTTTCCCTTATCTGCTAAAAGATGAATTCTACAAATGGAATCTAAATGTCAAGAAGTCTCTTCTCAAAAATCACATTGGCCAGTGATGATATCGGATCACAAGAAGGGATCTAGAGATTGGAAGGACTCCTCAAGATCTTTCTCCTAGGTCATTATCTATTCTTGTAGTCAATTTAACACTCACCTAAATCATTCCTCTGCTCCTAAGTTGTCAGTATTAGCCCTGTTTTCTCCTATGAATAGAACATATAAGTAAGCTTTCATATTTCTTTGAATATTTGTGTACCCACTTGTTTATTGTTTTCAGGAATAACCCTGTGAACATACTAATTTTGTTTGATTTGGTGCTATTAACCTCCTGTCTATTGGTGTCTTTCAATAACTAGTCTACTCCTCAAAATTCACTATTTTCTGCCTTTAAAATAGAAGAAAAATCATAAACTTCTACATGTAAAAATTATTTTTCAGAATTAGAGGGTGGAGAAACCTTATTAAGATTGCATTGTATGAAAAAAGAATCTATGTTTAATAAAAGGGGAAATTTTTCATACAATGCATTTTGATTACATTCTTTCCCCATCAATTCCTCCATGATGCTAACCACTTATTATTCACTCAGCTTCAACATCTTCCTCTCTCCTTCTCTTAAAAAAAAATCAGTGAACACTGTACCAAAAACCAAAAATTAAATTGCCAAGCTTCAAAATAAAAAAATACAAAAACAAAACAAAAGCCCCACCCCACCCCACACAAAGTGAATCCATTTTCTGTTTGCCAATTACTCCTGGCTATGGATCACACCCTGCAGTATATTTGATATAACCAGCATCACTCCATGGGAGAAAACTGATATTCAATTTTTAAGCAGCTCTCAGTCACAAATAACTTCTCAATTAGGGGTGGTATTTGAGATCATCTCCCCGCCTCCATGCTAAAATATTATCTGGTTTGAACATGGGTAGGTCTTGAGAATGTTATCATAGTCTCTATAAGTTCATGTTTGTATCAGTCTTGAAGATTCTATTTCCTGGGAGCCATTCACCACCTCTGGCTGTTAACAACCTTTTTACCACCTTTTCTACATAGATTCATGAGCTCTGAATAGAGAAATTTCATAAGGACATTCTACTTAGGACTGAGTTTTTGAAAGTCTCACACTCTCTGCCCATTGTCCAGCTTTGATCTCTTTATTAATTAGCATATTCTGCAAGAAGAATCATCTCTTATATGGATTGAGCAATTTTCTGCCCTCTGGTTATAGTAATATATTATTAGGAGTCACTTTATCACTTTGTTTCTTTAGTAGAACAATAATAGAAGCTTTTCCTCCAAAGACCTCTAAACAAGACACAGTGTTTAAAAAATGTACATAGGCTTAGGAGAGAGGAAAAATAGTGTAGACAGCTAGAGGACAGTAAAAGTAATATAAAAGAGTACAGATAGTCATAGATTAAAAGAGTAAAGATAATAAAATAACTATTAAAGACAATTGAGTTAAATAATAAGACACATAAAGATACAGATATCTTTAAGCCACAACAGATACAGTGTCTGCATTATATATATTATTGTGTTTCTTTGAATTTTTGACTGTTAATAAGCTAATTACAGAGAGACATATCATTGTACAAGCTGCTAAGCTAAACTAACATATTTTAAAGGTATCTTGATTTCAAAATTTAAGTCTAAGGATATGTTACTTTGGAAAAGACATTCTACTTTTGTATCTACAGAAGATGAGAACCTGTGGATGTCGATTCCTTTCAGACTAATGTTGTTTGATCAAACAAGACTCCCCAAAAGGTCTTCATGAACTCTAAAAATACTTTGCTCTACAAACAGCAGATAGCACTTTGGAGAAAACAACACTCAAATTCCCCAAATGATTGTTTATAAATGTTTTACTTAAAATGGGGATATGATATAGAGATGAATACTTGACATTGGTATGACTCTTGGTCTATTGATACAAATTTAAGGTTGTGTTTATGTATTTCTGCTCTTGTTTAAGGCATTGTGTTTGTGCAGCTCATTTAAAAATGCAATGTATAATTAAAAACTACAGATTAATAGATAGTCATTTATAATAGTCAAACATTCAGTTATGTTAATTAGCTTTTATAGATATACAGAGATATATTTCACTTAGATAGATAATCTTCAACACTTCAAATATCTACAGAATATTGTATTTAAAAGGTTTTAAGAATTTAGACTTTTCTTGATAGTGGGACACATCTGCTCCTGGAAGCAACAATTACTTCAGAGAAGTTGATGGGCATTGAAGAAACTCATTATTTAATTTGCCTTCAATGTGACAAGGCTAGATATCTTGCCTATCTTAAATATGGAAATTATACTTGATCTTCATGACTACAAGTTCTCATCCATTTCCCAGAATCTCTTCCTATCTCTCTACATATGTCTGGTAACTATATCCTATACCGGGCTTATGTATGCAATTATCTCTCTGTATTTACACATCTAAATTTGTCTTCGAACAACGCTAGGAATAAAATAATTGAAATAAAATTACTGTAAAGAATATGCACATAGCATTGGATTTCAAAGCTAGAATTTCCTAAATAACAAATATATTAATTTTTAAACTATGTATTTTATTTCTCTCTGTAAGTGTGTTTCTCTCTGTCTCTCTCTGTCTCTGTCTCTCTCTCTCTCTGTGTATGTGTGTGTGTGTGTGTGTGTGTGTGTGTGTGTGTGTGAACATGCATATGTGTACTCACAGAGAACCAAAGATGGAGTTCTATCCCGTGGACCTACAGTTATGAGTGTTATAAGTGTTCTTGAACTGTGTGACATAGGTGCTGGGAATTTAACTCTAATGCTTTGCCAGAGCAGCAAGCATTCTGAATGGCTGAACCATCTCTCCAACCTCAGATACAACTTTTCACTGCATTTATGTTGTTCAAGCAATTGTAAGTAAACTAGAAATAATTATACACAGAGTGCCATGTGTCAGCTATATGAAAATAATATACCATTTTATATATGACACTCAAATTACTGTAGATTTGGGTAACAATGGCATGTATAGAGAAAGATTACCCTTGAGTATTGGGCAGCCCTATTTAGCTGCTTAACATTCTGCCTATGATTGAGATTATACACATTTTCCTTTCAATATCTAGCTCAATAACCATTACTCATTTCTTAGCAAATTAATTTTTGTTCTTAAAAATAACACAGCACCCTTCTTTTGAGATTAAATGGTACACTACTGTTAGCATGCATATACGGTATTTTATTTATTCATACATTAGCAGGCTATTAACTGTGTCTATCTCTTTGACAAGTGAGAAATGACATAGAAATAAATACATGTCTCTAAACTACTGATTTCATTTTTTTAAAGAATATATATGAATGTAATAGTTTGAACATGTTCTGAATAGTTTGAATAAACATGTTCATTCTCATGTTCTTGCATGAAGCATCTGTTCCCAGATTGTGGTGATATTGTGGGAACGCCTGATAACCTCAGGAGTTTGGGCTTAATTGAAGGAAGTACATCATTGGAGACAGATTCTTGATAATTATTCTATTCTTTAGCCATCTGTTATTACTGTTTTGTCCATGGTGAACTGAGTAGCTCTACTCTACCACACCCTGTCTTTCATGGTTAATAAAATTATGACCAAAGGAAATCTTTCTTCCTTTTAAGTAGTTCATGACAGGCATTCTATCACAGTGATGTAAAAATCCAATGACAATAATGAATTGGTATAAGAGAAATAGAGTCTCTCCATCATGATCTTGTCCCTGTTGCTCATATTATTTCTCCTCCATCACTACAACTGGTTTCCAGGAGCATTGCCCAGTGTTTAGCTGTGGATCTCTGCATCTGCTTCTGTCAGTTACTGGATGAAGTCTGAAAAAGGTTGCATTCAGAGCTTATTAGTAATCATTCTTGTCAGTTCAAAGACAAAACACCTATAGGGATGAAGACAGAAAAGTCTGCGCAATGAAGTTTCAGGGGAGAATAAGGACCATATTGGGAAGGAGATTTGAGTCTCTATTAATACATCCTGCTAAAGAATTTGTACACTGTTGATCCACACTTTGAGAGACATGGATGAAGCTGAGTTTAAAGGGGACAGTCTAATCAATGCACTGGAAAATATAGCAGTGCAGCACAGCATCCAGGCTGTGCCATAATTACTGCTGACTGATTTTAACTAATTTTACAATGAAAATATGAGGAACTGAAGGATGGACAGTTTGTATAACTCACAATTAATTCAGAAAAATTGTGCATGATGTTGTGTTCAAGAAAGGTGTAAATGATAAGTAGATCACAGAATCAGGACATTGGGAAAGAGTTGCTTTCCTTATTGTGATAACATAAACTCTATTAAGAAAACATTTAAGGGACCATGGGCTTATTTTGTACCATAGTGGAGGAATGTAATTCTGTCTTTGCTTATTCGGATAGTGATGGGTCAGAAAGTAGAGACACAGGAGTACCAGATCTCCCCTGAGATGTAACTTCTAGGTGATTCTAAATCCAGTGAAGTTTCCATTGAGAATTAACCATCACAGATATCATCAGAGCATCCCAGAAACTGGCCCAGGAACACATGCAAGAAGTTTTAACTATTTTGAAAAACTTGGCCAAGATTGTGGTAATTGTCTCTAGTGGTTACTGTGGGTGTATTGTCACCTAAAATCTCAGATGTCACTGTAGTCATATCCCAAGAGGCCAGAGTGCTACACAAAGTAAGACAGATTTTGGAATATCCATGTGATACTTATATTGCAGTCATGTAGAATGTAAAGGTTTTGGACTCAAGAGACATCATTCAAGATTTCTCATGAAGGTCTAGGAGGCCAGATAATTTGTAGCAGGATATAAATAATAACAGGCATTCCCTGAGATTTGATGTTGTCTAGGAGGGAGGATAAAACTGCAGTGGGGTATAGAGTGTACTGTTGATGTCAAGAAATAGATCCATCTGATGAAGAAATCCACAGGCATTTGAAGATAAAGCACAGGAGGTCATGTCATCAGATTAAACCATTTGAAGCTCATATCAGGACATTGTATGACCCAGATGCTGTGCTTGGAATTCTAGGATTTTTCTCTCCATTCGTATTTGATTGCTTGTTTTGGAAAAGTGTCCCTTATTGAGCAGGCTAGCCTTTGATTGCTTAGAACAAGTTTGCTTTGAACTCACAGACTTCCTTTCCCCAGTCCCTATGTGATGAGATTACAAGAGCCAACTGCTATAGAGATTATGTGGTGCTGACAAACATAGGACCTTGATTATTCTAGAAGGGCACTCTACTGAGCTAAATTCTGAGTTGAAATCATAGGACTTAATGTTTTCAGTGTTAAGTTTGGTCTTTCTTTCCCTCATCCTTTCACCCTTTTTATGTTCCCATTCTTCTCTTGTGGGATGGAAAGTTTATTCTGTGATATTTTATATTCAAAATATATTAATGGGTTATTTTTATTCTCTGAGGTTTCCTGACTCCCAGGGGCAAATTTTAACTTTGACTATAGAGAATTATTTAAGTTGTTAAGACATTAAAGACCCTTGGAACTGCATCAAATGCATTTTACATTACAAAATGGCCAGAAGTCTTTATTTACCAAGAGTGGACACTGGTTTGAAGACACAAATGCTCTTCACAAATTAAAATATTAGAAGGATTATTCTCCAGATATCTGGAGACATGGAAGGTGGGTCTAGTTGGAGAAAGCAGCTGAGTAGAAAATGCCTTCATAGGATGTGTATGTCTCACTATCTTTATCGCCTTTCTTCCTTATGACATGAAGATTTTCATTCTTCATGTGTTCATATCCTCATATAGTTCTTTGCAAGCACATTCAGTCAAATTAAATTTAAATCAACCTTCTCAAATCAAAATTAGTCTTTCCTGGTAAGTGTGGTATAATGTTCTGTAGTTGCATCATGCTGAAATGGCTACAAAAAAGGTATCTTTAAAGGTCAACCATGCATACATAGGAAGTTAACACCATTCTGTATATATAAGACCATCTCAAAAAGATTTTCCCTGTCTTCAGCTTCTCATTGCAGGTATTTTGTCATTTATATATGAAGAATAATTATAATACATTTGATAAGAGAGATGCTTAATAGCATCATTTTTAATTTTGAAGGAAGCCTACTCCCAATTTTACTTCTGTTACAGTCATAATAGGTAGAAAATAATGTTTCATTATTTGCATTATCATGATGACTGGCAATATCACACTTCCTTCCATGTGCCTGATGACCAATTTTTATATATCCTATAGAAATATATCCAATTAAGTTATTATTTATTTATTAATTTGCTTTATAATGAAATTATCTGAGTCCTTCATATATTGCTTTGGAATCTATGATCAGATTTCTAATTTGCAAATATTTTTTTCAAATTGGAGATGTGTTACCTGTAAGAGGGAGCACAGGCCGTTTTGTTCCATCTAGCCCGGCTAGCCTACACTCAAAATAATCACACAGAAATTGTATTAATTAAATTACTGCCTGGCCCATTAGCTCTAATTTCCCATTGGCCAACTCTTACATCTTAATTTAACCCATTTCTACCAATCTGTATAACACCACAATTTCGTGGCTTACTGGGAAAGATTCTAACCAGCGTCAGTCTCAGGCAGAAGCACGTTGGGGGCCATTCTGTAACAGGGAGTGCAGGCCATTTTGATCAATCCTGACCAACTAGCTTATACCCGAAATAATCACACAGAAATTGTATTAATTAAATTACTGCCTGGCCCATTAATTACCTGTTTGTATTGAATGTTTTGTTGTTGATTTTTTTTTTACTTGCTTTGCTTTGCTGAAAAGAAATATTACTTTAGCTTGCTGTCATCTTGCTGCTTGAATTTTGCTTTCATTGACTGGGACTTTGATATGATAGCCAGAAGATCACAGCCAAGGCCAGTGTCAAGGGGCTTTTGCTATATGTTGTCTTCAAGGAGTTTTATGGTTTCAGGTCATGTCTTTAAAGCTTTAATCCTTTTTGAGTGGATTGGATGTGGTTTAGATCTCCCAAAAGAATGGACATGTTTCAAAAATCAAACTTAGGGTGAAAATAGAACAGAAGAAAGAATTTTGCTACTGGGGACCCAAGTTCTAAATAAAAGGAAATATTGCTTTAAAGGAGCTTAGATACCTTTCAGAAGACAACAGAGACTGAAGTCTGCACTAATATCACCATCTGGTGAGAGAGTTTACACCTCAGGAAATTTGGCAGAGGCAAACATAATTTGAGCAGTTTGTGCGCCTCAGATTCTTTACTTTGGTGTTTACTTTCAGATATGATGTAGACAAAACAGTGCTGGAAACAATAGGGAAGTTGAGATGACAACCAAGCTCCTTTAGAGTAAAAGTGATAAGGTTCAGGCAGGGGAATGTGAAGAGCCAGGTGAAGTAGAGTCAGGTAATCAGGGGGAAATTGCTGCCTGATGGGATGCAAGCAGCAAGAACCTCATTTTCTAAAATATACACTGACTTCTTACAGTTTTATAGCATTTGGGTCTTACACAGCATGGTATTCATATACTGGCAAGCTGACCCTCATATTCCCCAAGAAGTTATCAGTTCTCTGTAGAAAAATATTTCTGTGGCTGTCTTGCTAAAGAAGAACTCATGCATCAGTGATATGGGCAGAGGTGGCCTCCCAGATAACATTCTGAAAAATCCATAAATTCTTCAGAAAAGACTGACCCTCTATGTCTGTCAAATCCTATTATATCCAAATCAGACGATTCTATTTGAAAATTTAAAGTGGTCTGGAAGAGTGTCCCAAGGAGCATAAAAAGGATAAAACTATAAAATCAAAAGTGCCAGGGAGACAGGATATTTTATTATTGTACAAAGGTCAAACAGAAAGATTTAGGGCATGCCATCTTCAGTAACAAAGCAAAATAGTAGAATTCAATTTATGTCTGGGCTATATTACACTGTCAACTTGAAATAGAACTTTATAATCAATGGACAGCTTTTAAAATTAATTTTAAATTTTTATAAGCAAGAGCCTCAATCTGGATAAAAAGGAAAGAAAAAGAAAAATTGTATGCTGTATGAGCAAGTCCCATGTAAAGGCAAATGTTTTCTGTATTATTCGATTATAATTGCCATCAACCCATTACATCTAAATGTTTACTAGGTATAAATTCAAGCAAGAATTCACTCATAAAAAGTGGATTCTTGACTTTGAATTTCTCAAAAGAGTATGATAGTCAACAGATGATACTGTTAAAATAAATGAAAGAATCGTTAATTTTAAGTAGAAGGTACAGTAGAGTTAATCTTCAGAAAAATAAACCTAAAGGTAAAATAAAAAGAAATATAGCCTAAATTTGATTTCCCTACCTCCCTTCTCTGTGGACAAAAGTTTTTTATTAAGTTTTTTTGTTCAAACTTTTCTGTATGGACAAAAGTATTTTTGTCCATATATGGAACAGAGCTCACTGGCTTTTAAATTACATTTGAAATATGCTTGAAAGCATCAAAAGAAAGCTTGAAATTCAAATTTGTAAAAACTGAAGCTCTCTTGGGAGTTTTACTCTAAATATTACATGTAGATTTCAAATAGATGGAAGGCCAGAACTTTTCAAGAGCAACACAAATAATTAATTTGATTTTATTTATTCTTTTTCTACTTTAATTTAATTATTATAATATTCTATGTTGGGAACAAAATTATGATAGGATATTGAGAATAAAGTTTAAAGAGATTATTTATAAAGTTTAAAGAGATTATTAGAGCTACTGAATGGACATTGTGATATTAATTTTATAAGTTAAAAAGGATATTAAAAAATAAAATAATTAAAACAATGAACAAATAATATAATGCTACTTAATCATGAAATCATTAGAAGCATTTACATTTAATTATAAAAACACAGAAATAGTGTCAGGTAACTCAGTAAGGCAGAAAAATAAAGCACCTCAAGCTTAAATTTTACAAAACAGCATCATTTGTAAGATATTTTCTGGTGACAAAGCTTTAGAAAATGTCCCTGGTAGTCTAGTGGTTAAAAAAAGAAAAGAAAAAAAGCTTTAGAAATGAATTGAAAAACTATTGGCTATAGTAAGTTTGTCCCCTGTATTTGAAAGGATAAGGATGTAGGAGTTGATAGCACTTGTGTGCCATCAAATATAATATATTAGCAAATAAGAGTAGCATTTAATAGCAGCTGAATGACAAAATTCCATGAAAAATATACATGCACAGTCACACATAGCAAAGTATTAATTAAATAACCAGTCAGTGTATTCTTCCAACTGGTCAGTCCTCAAAACATACATAGAAGTACCATTTTTACACTTCAAGGAAGTTTTATTTATGCATTTAATGGCATATATGTTTATTTGGGCTAAAACATCATGTTCTTTCCAGGTAAGAAACAAAGCAATGCCATTCAGTATTATTCTGAAACTTGGGTCCCATTATGCATATATTAAAGAAGGAATATTTTTAGAGGGCAAAGTATACCATTACTTTAAGATTATCTAATAATCTAATTAGGAAATTCAGAATAAAATATCAAATTGTCTATAAAAACATCTATTAGAGATAGCAGATAAAGTAACATTCACGTATATTGAATATCTAAATTAGAAGAAAATATAAATAAGCATTATATATGCAATATGAAAAAGTACTAGAATATATAAGAAATACACATTGATACTTCCACTGAATGTTATAGAAGTCTGTAGCACTTCCTTGTTGCTATAATCAAATAGATGATAACAAACAAGTTAGAAGGAAACGGTTGGCAGCCATAGCTTAAGAAGGTATGCAATCCATCTGCACAGGGAGGCAAGGAGGTAAGAGAGTGAGGCAGTTGTTCACAGAGGCAATACGGAGTGAAGACAAGTTTTAAAATATTCACGATTTACAATCCACCACCAGAAACTCACTCTTCCAACAAGGTTCTGCCACTTAAAGGTTCTAGAACTTTTCAATACAGGACCAAGAGTTCAGGGATTATATTATTGAACATATGTGCCTGTAGGGAACATTTCACATTGAAAATACAACAAAGCAAAATTGCAATAATGGGAAAATATCAATTAAAAACAATAGTATGATTATTAACAGCTACATGATGCACACCTTAACTTTAGCTCTTAAAAATACCTAATGACAGACACCACCTGCACTGATCAAACCAAAAGGTGAGTAACTAGCCTCCCAGGTTGACAGGCCAGTCTCTAGGCCCTAAACCCAGGGCAAACCACAGGCCCCTGCCTTACCCATATCAGCCCAGCTAGTTGGTCAGCAGGCAAGGCTCCGGTTGGCAGGCTGTTCCACCCCACCATTGACCCTGTAATCTACAAGTCCCACTCAGCTCTCAAACCCACCTATCTCCTGGGACCTCAGCAGCACCCTGAGACACACACAACTGCTTGCCAAGTTGTGAGTGACTGACCTCCCAGATTGACTGCTAATTCTCTATGCCCTATTTCAGGATCACAACCATTACCCCTCCCCAACCAATTGTAAAAACATTGTATGGTGAGCAGGAAAGCCCCCTGTGGGCAGGCTGCTCACCACCACCACACTGGACCCTGTAACTACAAGTTCCACAATGTCCCCAAACTCACTCATCCATCATGATCTCGATAGCTCCCCGAGATACAGACCCCACCTTTACTGATTAAACCAAGAGGCACAGAAACTGCCTGCACTGGTTGGAGAAGGAGATGGGCAGATGCTAGTGCAAGAATACATTCAACAACCTAACGAGAAATATGGTAGCACGAGAACCTAGTGGTTCTACAACAGCAAGACCTGAACATTCTAACACAGAAGAACATGACCTTAAAATGAGCTTTATGAATGATGTACACCTTTAAAGAGGAAATGAAAGATTCCTGTAAAGAAATCAAGGAAAAGACAAACAAAAAATTGGAAGAAATCATAAAGAAAGCCCAAGGAAACCAAAATAAATAAATAAATAAAACAATCAAACAGATGAAGAAAACAGTTCAAGACTTGAAAACTGAAATAGAGGCAATAAAGTAAACACAAATAAGGGAACTCTGATAATAGAAAATCTGGGTAAACAAACAGGAACTACAGATGTAAGCATAACCAACAGAATGCAAGATATAGAAGAGAATCTCAGGGTTGAAGATACAATAGAGGAAATAGATTCACCAGTCAAAAAAACATTAAAGCCAAGAAAGTCAAAGCACAAAACATCCAGGAAATCTCAAATACCATGAAAAGACCAAACCTAAGAATAATAGGGATAGAAGAAGAATACCAGATCAAAGGCACAGAAAATATATTCAAAAAATCATAGAAGAAAACTTTCCCAACCTAAAGAAGGAAATACCTAATAAGATACAAGAAACTTATTGAACACCAAATAGACTGGACCAAGAAAAAAAGCCCTTCACTACATAATCATCAAAACAAAACACTAAATATACAGAATAAAGAATATTAAGAGTTATAAAGAAAAAAGGCCAAGTAAGATATAAAGGCAGACTTAACATAATTACACCCAAATTCTTAATGGAGACTCTGAAAACCAGAAGGTTCTGAACAGAAATTTTGCAGACACTAAGAGACCCCATGGATGCTAGTCCAAACTACTATACCCAGCAAAACGTTCAATCGCTATAAATGAAGAAAATAAGATATTCCATGACAAAACCAGATTTATACACTACCTATCCACAAATCCATCCCTACAGAAAGCACTAGAAGGAAAACTCCAACCTGAGGAAGTTAGCTGATCCCAAGAAAACACAGGCAATAGAAAATTGCAAACCAGAAAACAGAAAGTAAACTCACAACTATCAAAAAATAACAGAAAATAACAATCACTAGCCATTAGTATCCCTGAATATCACTGTACTCAATTCACCTATAAAAAGATGCAGGCGCAGGCTAACAGAATGGATATGAAGGCAGAATACATACTTCTGCTGCATACAAAACACAACCCAACTTCAAAGACAGACATTACCTCAGAGTAAATGGTTGGGAAAAGACTTTCCAATCAAATGAACCTAAGAAGCCAGTTAATGTAATGGTCCTAATATCTAAAAAAAAATGGACTTCAAACTAAGGATAATCAAAAGAGCTAAAGAATGACATTTCATATTCATCACAAGAAAAATCTATCAAGATGAAGTTTCAATTCTGAACATTTATGCCCCAAATAAGGACCTTCACATATGTAAAGAAAATATTACTAAATATTAACTTGTACATCAAATCACACACACACACGCAAACATAGTGGGAGATTTCAACATCCCACCCTCTACAATGGACAGGTGTGTAAGACAGAAAGTTAAAAAGAAATAACAGATTTTATGACTCAAACAGGCTTCTATAGAACATTCCACCCAAACACTAAAGAATATGTCTTCTTCTTAGTGCCTCATGAAAACTTCTCTAAAATTAAACATATACTCAGTCACAAAGCAAATCTCAACTAATACAAAAAAATTGAAATAAACCCTGTATCTTATCAGATCACCATGTCTTAAAGTTAGAATTCAACAGCAACAGAAATGACAGAAAGCCTACAAACTCAGGAGAAAAGAATAATGGTCAACTGAATCACCACTAGTTCAAGAACTTTAAATCTTTGAAATAAGAAATTGAAAAAGATATCAGAAAATGGAAAGGTCTTCCATGCTCATGGATAGGTAGGATCAACATAATAAAAATGTCAGGCAATCTTGCCAAAAGCAATTTACAGATTCAATGGAATCCTATGAAAATACAAAACAATTCTTCACAGACCTTGAAAGAACAATAATCAACTTTATTTGGGAAAATCAAAAGCCCAGAATAAATAAAACAATCTTGTTAAATAAAGGAACTTCTGGAGGTATCACCAACCCTGATTTCAAACTCTACTGTAGAACTATAGTAATAAATAATAGCTTGATATTGGCATAAAACAGACATGTGGATGAATGGAATCAAATCAAAGATCCTGACATTAATCCACTCACCTATGAATATCTGATTTTTAATGAAGGAGCCGAAATTATACACTGGAAAATAAAGCATTTCCAATTAATGGTGGTGAAATAATTGGGTGTCAACATTTAGAAGATTGGAAATAGATCCATATCTATATCTTTGCAAAAAAACCTCATCTAAGTAAAACAAAAACTTCAACATAAATCCAGAAAAACTGAACCTGATAGAAGAGAAAGTGGGAAGTAGGTTTGAACATTTGGACACAGGAGACCACTTCCTAAATATAACTTCCTAAATATAGCCCAGACACTGAGAGAAACAATCAATAAATGGGATCTTCTTAAACTGAAAAACTTCTGTAATAAAAGGACAAGGTAAATAAGACTAAATGAAAGCCTACAAAATGGGAAAAGATTTTTAGCAACCACACATATGGCAGAGGGATAATCTCCAAAATATATAAAGAATTCCAGAAACTAGACATCAAAATACCAAATGATTCATATTTTTTAGAAAAGGGGTATAGTTCTAAACAGAATTCTTAATAGAAGAAACATAAATTGACAAAGGACATATGAGGAATTGCTCAACATCCTAAATCATCAAGAAAATGCAAATCAAAATGACTCCAAGACACCATCTCACACCTGTCCAAATGGCTTAGACCAAAAATACTGTAGACAGGCTATGCTGGAGAGGATATGGAGTAAGTGAGATACTTCTCCATTGTTGGTAGGAGTACAAACTTGTACTTACACTTTGGAAATCAGTATGGCAGTTTCTCAGAAAATTGTGAATCAATCTATATTAGGCTCAGTGATACCATTCTTGGCCATATACCCAAAGGATGCTCAATCATACCACAAGGACACTTGCTCAACTATGTTCATAACAGTTATATTTATAATACCGAGAAACAAGCTAGATGCCCTCAACAGAGAAGTGGATAAAGAAAATGTGGTACATTTACACAATGGAGTATTACTCACCTATAAAAAACAATGACATCATAAAATTTGCAGGCAAATTGAGAGAACTAGAAAAATATCCTGAGTGAGGTAACTGAGACTCAGAAAGACAAATACAGTATGTATTTAGTCATAAGTAGATGTAAAACAAAGGATAATCAAACTACAGTTCTCAGCTCCAGAGAAGCTAGGTTAAAAGAAGTCCCTAAAAGGAATGGCCCTGAGGAAGGGAATTATATGAGATCACCTGGACAAACTGGGAATGAGAAGGGATGGTAGAGGAGATACGTTGGGGGATGAGAACATGAGGTAATGGGGTAGTCAAATTGGAGGAGGGATGGATTGAGAAATCAATAAAAGAGAGATCTTTATAGAAGGATCCATTTTGGGGTTAGGAAGAAACCTGGTGCTAGGGAAATTCCCAGGAATACACAAGGATGACCCCAGTTAAATATCCAAACAATAGTGGAAAGAGTACCTGAACTGTCCTTTCCCTGTTATCAAATTGATGAATATCCCAACTGTCATCATAGAACTTTCATCCAGAAACAGATAGAATGAGTTGCAGAGGCAAGCACCAGACCGAGCTCTGGGAATCTGGTTGAAGAGAGGAAGGAGGGGTTCTATGAACAAAGGAGATCAAGATCATAATGGGGAAATCTATAGAGATAGCTGAACCAATCTGGTGGGGACTCACAAACTCTAGACTGACATGACAACTGTGGAACCTGCATGGGACTGAACTAGGCCCTCTGCATGTTGAAGACAGCTGTGTATCTTGTTCTACTCAAGAGGCCCCCAGAAGTGGGACCAGGATGTTTCCCAGGAGCATGGGTTACATTTTAAAACCCATTATTATGGTGGGATGTTAAGCTTAGTCATTTTGTAATGGGAAGGGCATTGTCCTACCTCAACTTAATGTGCCAGGCTTTGTTAACTCCCCATGGGAGTCTTTACTGTTTGGGAGGAGTGGATAGTGTTGGGCTGCAGGGTAAGTGTGGAGTGCAGGGGAATGTGTGGGAGGGATAAATATGGTTGGAATATAAAATGAAATTGAAAAAAAAAAACTAAAGATTCTGGGAGGATTTTGGACAAAGCGCAAGAGGGATGGCCAGGAAGCCTGGTATAAAACATAAAGCTGGCCAGGCTGTGGTGTACTGGTACATGGCTTTAATCCCAGCATTTGGGAAGCAGACACAGGTAGATCTCTGTGAGTCTGAAGCCAACCAGGTCTACAGAGCTTAATCCAGAATAGTCAAGGCTATGAAGAGAAACTTTCTGCAGGAAACATTCTGAAACCTAAAAAGCTGGGATAGTTTGACAGATTAGTGGATTAAAGCACTTGCTCTAGAGCCTAGTGATCTGTTTTACACCCCTGGAAACCACATTATGGAAGGAGAGAACTCATGTGCCTTCTGATCTCCACATGTACATTTCATGACAGTGAGTAGGGAAAGGGGCAAGCACTTACATGACTCTCTCCTACTCCTTCACTTACTTCCTTCTGCCTCTTCCTCATCTCCCCCTTCGGTGCCAAATATCATATATCCACTCTTAATTATATCTCACAATAACACTGAATATACTATAAATTCAACATTAAAGTTGGAATTTATTTAAGGATGGAATTTATTTGCAACAAAGGAAAGAAAGGAAAAAATGTAGTTTATTAGAAAGTCAAACAGTTTATAAGTCAAACATATCCCAAAATGGTAAGATACTTGTACACAAACTAATTGCCTGGGGCTTAAAAGACAGGAAGAATTTTACTTGATATTGACAGTCATGGTATCTTCTAAGAAATATTAAGATCATTAGTACCATATCACAGAAATATAGCAAAACATGCTAAGTAAATCAACCATCATGAAGAATTATAGCAAAACAGATAATTAGGCTGATTAGATAACTATCTATTTAGATTGATATATGATAGCTAGATAGGTAGATAGATGTAGGAGGAGGGCCCACTTGTTCATCTCAGCCACCCAGCTAGCTTAGCCCTGAAATAACCACACAGAAACTGTATTAATTAAATCACTGCTTGGCCCAATGGCTCTAACTTCCTATTGGCTAACTCTTACATCTTAATTTAACCCATTTCTATTAATTTGTGTGTCACAACATGGCAGTGACTTACTGGCTAAGTTTCAGCAGCATGTCTTACCCTGGCAGCAGACCCAAGGCGTCTCCCTGACTCTGCTTTTTTTCTCCCAGAATTCAGTTTCATCTTCCCCACCTACCCAAGTTCTGCCTTACCAATAGGCCAGGGCATTTATTTATTCATTAACCAACAAAAGCTGCACGTGGACATAAGGACCTCCCACACTGGATAGATAGATAGATAGATAGATAGATAGATAGATAGATAGATAGATAGATAGATAGATATAAAGATGTGTGTGTCAAAAAACTTTGGATAATTATATTATTATTTTCCTATAAAGTTTTAATTTCTCCGTTTTCCTTGAGAAGAAAAAACAAATTTGGAAAAGTAACTTTAAACATCCCTGAAATCTACTTATCCATATGATAATTCATATGTACGAGGCAATGCAAACATCACATTGCAATCACCTCTTTCTTAGTTCAGATTTTTCAGTCTATTCTATTCCTTTCATTTCAAATATATCAGGTTGAATTTAATGACATCTTTTATGTAAATACTCATATCTCCCTCTGGGTAGATCCTTGGTTAGATTTCAAAAACATCACTGTATTAGTTATACTGCATCCAGCATGAACTGTACATAAACCTTGACAAAGAAACAGTTACAAACTTGAAGGGACTATTACTGTCATTATTTTTTAAACTTTTACAGAACACATGGCCCTTCACTTATAAAAAGGCATCATTCAGCCAAAATAATTATTTTAGAAATACTTAATATTAACTGAATGGTGTGGGACCATGGTCTGTATTCTGTCAATTATATTTTAAATAAATACTGATTGGCCAGTAGCCAGGCAGGAAGTATAGGCAGGACAACCAGACAGGAAGTAGAGGTGAGTCAAGGAGAACAGGAGAATTCTGGGAAGAGGGTGCAGTCCTGACCAGCCACAGAAGAAGCAAGATGTGACTGCCTTGCTGGAAAAGGTACTGAGCCATGTGGCTAACATAGACAAGAATAATGGGCTAACATAAGTTATAAGAGTTAATACGAAGCCTGAGCTAATGGGCCAATCGGTTTATAACTAATGTAGACTCTCTGTGTGATTTCCTTGGAACTTTATGACTGCGGGAACCAAGCAGGACAGAAAACCTCAACAACTGAACATAAGGAAGTTTTAATTTTGCATTTATTTTATATGTAGGGGTCTTTGGTATTCCTGCATATCTCTGCAACATGTGTTCTTAGTGGCTGACAAAACCAGAAGAATGTATCAGATACATTGGAACCAGAGTTATTGAAGCTTGGGAACTTCCATGTGGATTCTGAGAAGGAAACTTGGGGCCTCTGAAAGTACATCCAGTGTTCTTACCACTGAGCCATCTCTCTAGCCCCTAGTTGGATACATCTGAAGTTGTGACGTTGTAGTTGTTACATTATAAATGCGTTCAGGAATATGTAACTAAAATATTCCTGTATAAATTTTGGTTCATTGATTTCACGATAGTGTGCCATCAAACAGATTTTAATTTTTGTTATTATCTAGAATAATTTCAATTAGCTAACAATAGAGTTGGAAAATACTATGACACTTCAATAATATGCTTTTATTAGAATTTAACTTAGTTAACATTCTTGAAATGTTGTAAATTGAAGAGCTGTTTCTAATAAGTAACTAAGAAGAAAATAAATGAGAAATACAGAATCTCATGTTTCCATCTTTGTCTGTGGGATGTCATACATTATAGCTTCTGCTTATAAACATTTAGTAAACTACTAAAGAATAAGATAGCATTTGATTAATGATTTAAAATAATTATCCAATTAAGTAAGTACTTCTAAGATAGGCTTTAAAATATTTTGTTGTTGACAAATAGAAAGTCACAATCTAGTACAGAAGCAAATTTATTATTGTGAAAACCCTCATTTTTAAAATAGTTCCTTAAATATACTTACACAGATAAAAATGATAAATAATAACTGCAAATAAGCTACGGTCCCATGAAGAAAGAAACTTCACTGTGAGTTAAATTAATCTCATAAAAACGAAAATGGAAGATTCAGTGGTAAAATTTAGTGGAAAAACATTTAATTTCCATTTTTAAATTTCACTGGGATGGATTTCTACAAATTACTTTTGTACTACTATTATTTCCATATGTCTATCTCCAACAGACAAAGTAAATAGTACCCATTGCTCTTTACCATTCTGAAATTTGGTTACTTTTAAAATAACTGCTAAGAGTCAGAATTTTGTCAAACCCATTAAAATAACACCAATGGAAAGATTCCAAGCCCACATTAGACTAATACTTCTCACTTCATTTGCTTTTGGTTTGTGAGAATGACTCTGTGCCATGTTTGGTGGAACTCTTGGTAAAATAGAGATTTGAAGTCTTGAACTTCAGCCTCTTCTCTTACATTCTCTGCTTAGGTAAATGAGACAATCATTGTTTCTTCTTCTAAGAAGCCGTCCTTGTCCAAGAAGAACCATTACTTTGAAATCTAGTTTTCTGATTCTATCCATGTACAGCACAAACAATTCACCTAGCTCTAAGTGATCATTTCTTTAGAAAGAGTATCAAACCAACACAAACATTTTTCACACATTATATTAACATATGGATGAACAGGTGGAATATAATGAGCTATTTTCTCCTTTTGGACGAGTATAAATTTCAAAGCTACAGGGAAAACTCCTGTAGATATTGTTTAGCATCAAACACAAGCATTGCTTATCAAACTTTCCCTCAGAAAAATAAAAGTAACAAAGAAAGCCTCAATACACTCAGGTTCAAGCTGTCTTCTTAATGCTACATTCCACAACTTGATTTCTGCATTTTATATCTGCCCATAAAAAACAAAACTTGTTCTCAATGTACTACTCTAGATACATGAAATGAAACAACCAGACTCTTCTATTACCTCTTTCAAACAGTGAAGGTACAATTTGAGTCATTGTTACCGATTGGCAATATAAAAAAAGGAAAAAATGTTTTCTTCTTGTATTAGTCTCATCCAGCACCTCTACCCATAAAAATATGTGTACAAAATTTCATCTCAGTAATCAAACCTCCATCAGAAGCAGGGGATCCTGACTCAGATCTGTTACTGACTTGCATCTGTGCATGCCTCATAAGATATGGGTTCAAGCTCACCAAAGATCCTACCACTTCAGATGTCAGTCACAAGTGGTGTGTCCCCATATAGCCCATAACTTCTTTCTGCTAAAACTGCAAATCAAAGGTTCCCATGATCTACTTTGCAGGATTATTTCCTAAAACAACTTAAAGATTCCACAAAAATCTTTACTTTTTCTAATCTACGGTATGGGGGAATTTCAAAGGGTAAAATGAGAAGTTCTCAGAGACACAGAATGCAAGGTCTGTAAGGTTTTGTGCAGTAGAACCACAGTTGCTGTGGAGATAGTGCAGATCTTTCTCCCAGCACAGCACATGTTCGACAAACTGGAAACTCTAAACCCATACCTCACTGCATATGAATTATTGACTCCTTCAGCATTTCTGCTTCTTCTAGAGGATACTAGATGCAGCACAATCTTAAACTTCTAATCATAGCAAAACCTTGCTTCAACCAGTACCCAATATAGTAGACCAAAAAGTGACCTTGCAGAAAGAAAGGATCCATCTATCACTCAGGAGATTACAAAGGAATGGGGAATTGTGTCAAAGATTAACTATTAAAGATTCGAGAATACCTATATTTAAGAAACTTCAAAGTGTTTTAGGAAGTAGAAGTAGAAAAAAATAACATAATTATACATTTCTTGTAATGATAATGTTGCAATTATATAATCAAAAGCTGAATAGATATCAATGAGAGAGTATCACATTGGTCAGTTATCTAAAGGGATTATAGTAGCTTTTAAATATTTCATGTATTATCTATTTATAAAATCATGGATATCATATATTTATTATTATTAGCACTGCAAATTTAAAAGGTGTCTGACAAGCTGTTTAAAAGACCACATAGAGTTAATTTCCTCAGTGATTAATTATTCGTCCATCTTCTTAGGAGGAGACAATACCACCATACAGTCCTCTGAGACCTTATGTACAATAACTCTTGGGCCCTGAAAATATTTGCAGGTCCACTCTACAATAACTATCAGTGAGAATGTCTAGCATTAGAAACTGCAATTTGGTCAAAATAAAACACCGTGAAATCAATTATACCAAAATACCACTGCATATCGTGGGAGCCTGATGGTGGGGATTGGAGGAAGAGAGCTGGGAAAGAAAGAATGCAGACTGTTGTTTCCAAAGCAGAGATGTTCTTTGATCATCAGAACGACTGGAGAGCTGCGGTCTCTAAATGGAAGGGCTGACTGTCAGCAAATACATGACTACTTGGGCGTTTCACAGGATGGAAAGGGGGAGGTTTGGTGGTGGAGGATGCCACCTACAGGTTTGTTGTTTGCTGAGGGGTTGGAACCCATCCTAAAACTAGTTTACCGATGTACAAATTACATTCTTGAGGAAGGTTGTTTCCCAATTTTCTGAGAAATCACCATACTGATATCCAAAGGGGCTGCAGCAATTTGCACTCCCATCAGCAATGAAGGAGTGTTCCTTTTACCTCACATCCTCTCCAGCATAAGTTGTCATCAGTGTTTGGCCATTCTTACAGGTGTAAGATGGAATCTCAGAGTTGTTTTGATTTGCATTTCTCTGATGGCTAAAGATGTTGAGCATTTCCTTAAGTGTCTTTTAGCTATTTAAATTGCTCTGTTGAAAGCTCTCTATCTCGGTCTGTACTCCATTTTTTATTGGGTTATTTATTTTTTGATGACCAAATTTTTGAGTTCTTTGTATATTTTGGAGATCAGCCCTCTGTCTGCAAGACCCAGCAATATCACTTTTGGGTATATACCCAAAGGATGCTCAATCGTACCACAAGGACATGAGCTCAACTATGTTCATAGCAGCATTGCTTGTAATAGCCAGAACTTGGAAACAACCTAAATGTCCCTAGACCAAAGAATGGATAAGAAAAATGTGGTCCATTTACACAGCAGAAACGAATAATGGCATCTTGAAATTTGTAGGCAAATGGATGGATCTAGAAAACATCATATTGAGTGTGGTAACCCAGACCCAGAAAGACAAATATCGTATGTACTCACTCATAAATGATTTTTAGACATAAAGCAAAGGAATTCAGCCTACAATTCACAATCCCAGAGATCCGAGACAACAATAAGGACCCTAAGAGAGACATTCATCGATCTAATGTACATGGAAAATAGAAAAAGACAAGATTTCCCAAGTAAATTGAAAGCATGGGGACTATGGGAAAAGGAATGAGGAGGAGAGGAAGGGAGGGAAGCAGAGAAAAATGGATAGCTCAATAAAATCAAAAAATAAGAAAAAAATTACTTTCTGAGCTAAGTTTTTAGTTCTGAATGACCAACATCCAGATCTTTTGTTTAGACACTGTTTCTGTTATTTGTTGTTTGCTGGGGTTTTGGCTTTTCCTGATGGTGGTGGTTTTCTTTTTAAAAGTCATTTTGTTCTTCACTGATAGAAAACTTAAGAATACATGCTTTGATTTTAGAAAAGCCATTCTATTAGTGAAAATGTATCTATAAAATGAAAAGAGTATATGCATATAGAAATTTAGGATGCAAATAATGCAACAAAATATGGAATGAAGAATACCAGATATGCTGAGAAAAAAAATGGAGACCCATGAGACAGTCTGAGAAGTCACAGCAGACGGCCCGACTAAGCCAAAACCGGCCAATTAAGATTGACTTTAGAGAACTTCACTAACCTGGAGGACAGAGGAGAAAGGATGCAGGAGGCCTTCTGCCTTCAGTGACTGTTCAGATTGCAGAGCTGTAAGAACGAGGTCCTGGGGAATGAGGATGTGGCTTTCATTTTCTGCATTGTGATCAGCATTCAGGGATTCAGAACTACTCTGGGTGTTGCTTTTATGTTTCAAAGGAGCACAAATGAAGCCTGACGCCCTGCTGCTATGTTTTCATTTAATTTCCACTTACTCTCCAGGACTTGTCTTTTTAGCAGCCCCATACAGGATTCCTCCACAACAGCCCTCTAGAAAGAAGACCAAGTGACTCTCCAAAGAGCTTTCAGTTTTCCCTTAGAGTTGGACTAAATTGATCTTGAAAAAAAAAGAGAGACAAAAACACTGTTTCCAAATATCAATTGCTTTACTGAGCAGGCTCGCCCTGTTCTTTAAAAGTAGCTGGGTGGGAAGAAAATGAAAGAATCCGATAACTTGGAATCAGATTTGAATATGCTTTACATATCATCATAGACAAAGAAAAATTGGCTAATTATTTTTATGAGAGTAGAGGCACTAAATATTGGATAATCTTTAATAACTGAAGCTAAAGATTTGCAAGGTTCCAATTTCAAAAGAAAAAGGATGTTTTTTAATACTTTAAATTCAAATATTTGATTATTTCACACTTGTATAGAAAGTCTTTGGGTCATACTTTCTCTTAGCTCTTTCCCTTTCCTATTTAGTCAGTTTTTCTATTCATTACTGCCTTCTCTTTTTTTTTTATTTTCTTGTGACAGTTAATCCCTCAAAGTAGTGCCTGAATCTAATTCTCTGTGGTTGATAATATTACCATATAATAACTCCTGTGAATTTAGGCACTGAAGACCACATTTAGGTCTTGCCAATCAATACCCTAGATCCTGTGGGACAAATTTTATAAGCCACTGTATGCTTCGGGTCTCATTTGAACCTAGGAAATACACCAACCATGTCCATAATCGTCTACTGAAGTCTGGAAACCTAAGTATACTCTAAAACATAGCTGACTTCACTCTCCTCTCACAAGTTTGTTTGTTTTGTTGTTTTCCTCATGAAGTAAATGATTATTGTTGATCACATATATTTTGATTTAAGGTAGAAAAGTACTCTGAACACAATAATGGGAAAAACAATTGTGGAACTTCTGAGTATGTGAATTCCATCTCCTCAGTTCCACTACTTTGGTGTTGGGTTGCAATGAAAACTCAGTTTCAAGACATGTTTTTTTTATGAAACTCCCTTACTTTTCAACATTTATAACATAGTATCATTCAAACTCTATTTAGGAAAAAACAGGTTACATCTGAGACACAACTATAATTTTGGGTTGCCTGGTCTGTGACAAATGCATGGTAAGAGTATTTTAAGCAGTGAGAATAAAGTACAAAATAGGTGAATTTCACATCATGGCTGCTATAGTTTGCCTTGCTGAATTCCTACTTCAATGCAGGATAGCAGGCAGAACTGACCTCTGTCATCTCATTGAGACTTTCCTCTGAATGACACTGTTTACCAATGTGTCAGGACAGGTGCCTCCTTTTGCATTCCTTCATGGAGTCTCTACAGAATCTTACTTCTTTTACCTGGAAATAGGTTCTGCCATGCCAAGGCAACTGTAGTTTGTGGCAGCTGTTGCTAAGAGAAGTGTCATGAAAAGGCAGATTTGTCTATATCTCCATTGCCTTTCCCCTTTGCTAATTCTGCAAATTTACTCTTTGCTTTGCCAAGAAAATGCCATCTGCCTCCTTTACAAAAGGCAACAGTTTCTAACATAAATAAGCAGTTTTACAACTTTGTGGTAGGAATTCAAGGAAGTAAAACAGCAGTTAGGAGGCAAGAATACACAGTTTATATCTTGACATCCCTCTTTAGTTGATGCTTTTATATATTCTTGTTTCTTAAAACCATCTCTTAACAGACAATTGAGAACTTCAAGATCATCATCCCATCAGGATAACACAACTACAGTCTTAAAGTTAAATTAGTCTCAAGTACTTATATTTCCGTTAAATGACCATGTGTGAATGGAGCAAATACCAAAGACACTCATAAAACAAGAAACTTCTTCAAATTTCAAGTTCTTAATTACTTTCCTAAATGCCTCAACTGAAGACTTTTTATAAGAATCAAACATTTCCAGTCTTCTACAAGTGAACCACAATTGAGCTAAAGCTTTTATAGAGATTGAATATTGGTGTAGGAGGTTCTTCTGCATTTGTGTTGCTTTCATTGGTTAAATAAAGAAGCTGCCTTGGCCTTTTGATAGGGCAGGACTTAGATAGGTGGGGAAAAGAGAACAGAATGCTGGGAAGAAGACAGAGAGAGCTGACTCCATGAAGCCCTTGCCCGAGACATAGAAGCTTTCCTGGTAAGCCATGACCTCATGGTGAACACAGATTAATAGAAATAGGTTAGCTCAAGAGTGAGAGTTGGCCAAGAAGAGGCTAGATATAATGGGCCAGGCAGTGTTTAAATGAAAACAGTTTCTGTGTAATTATTTCAGGGGTTAAGTTAGCCAGGTACTGGGAACGTGAACTGTGTACCATTTACTACAGAATACCAGATAATAATGAAGACAGACTTCAACTGCAAATAAGATAAGATTTTTCTCTAAATTATATTACCATATGGTCATTCATCAATATAATCTATAAAATGGGTGATTTTGCATGTCACATGATATTTAAATTATAATTATTTATATTAAAATATATATTATACATTTGTTTATGAAGTGTTTCTGTGTGTTATGATGTAGCTTAATAAAGTTCTAGATAGATAATTGACTAAACTCATCCAAACTTCACTTCTTTCAAATGATTTACTTTATGATTCCAAAATGAATTACGTATTTGCTTGCCCTCATAATATGTAAAACAATGTATGAAAGACTACTATTGATTTTTTTTTACAACAGGGAATCCATTATGGATCTAATAAGTCCTTCTTCGTGAAAGTATTGTGAAAAAATTAAATAATATACAAGTTTGGACTTTAAATGCTATTTGTTATGATATATAAACAGTTGAGAGTTGGCTTACCAAAAGGCACTGTTGGGGTTCACATGACAAAGGACTTTGTAAAAAGGGTAAAAAACAAAGTTATTCTTACCCCATCCAAGACTCAGGTAACATTGTGAAAAAGAAGACTAAAAGATTGTGAGAGCCAGAGGACCAGAGGAGAAGGGAGGAGAGTTGTGAAATGCCATGTTCTGTGCTGATCCAAAAATCATCTACAAAAAACTGTGAAATTGATGCAAAATTGATACTAAGCTGGAACACATTCCAGTATTCATGGGGAGAGTTCCCAAGTCACCATTGTTTGCCTAGGAGCCATTAACAGCTAATGGCTGCTAAAGGGGACAAAAGGCTTTATTTAGGAATATAGCTACTTGTAGGATGCTCAATTCCAAAAAGACAAACCCACATCCATTTAGACTTGGTCGGTAATAATAGGACTAAGGGAAATTCATAGTGATGATAATGCTGATGATGACAATTCAAAGAAAGCAAAAAAATGCAGAGTATGGATCGAGAGTGAATATTAGCTTGTCTTTACTGGAGCTTGAATTCATACAAAGGATTCCTAAGTCATGCCAAAACTGAACCACTAAATCAATCACATGCACATATTTAAAATGATAAAATGTGTATATTACAAATGAGTCATCATTTAACAAAGTAAATGCTTTGCCTTATGTAAGTTTTATAATAATACTTTTTGTAGCAGTTTCTAATATGCTTGAACTAACATCTAGTTTTTCTTTTTCCTATAGAAATCTCCATATTTACCCTGTGTAATCAAGAGAATACAGTCTTGACCTCAGTTGTCTACTGTAGCTCATCTAATTCTACAACAAAGACACCTTCTTCTATCCAAACTTAGAACTTATGTTACGCTTAACATAGAGAAAATAGATACAAGACCTTAAATGCATGTTGTTGGAGGAGACAAATTATTAGTACCCAAAATGAAAGAAAGTACCCTTACAAAATATACTGAATGAAACATCTTTGGGACCACAAACAAACAAATAAAAATCTCTAAAGAGTAAATTTTTATTATTTTCAATTTCTATGTTGTGTTTATAGACACACACTAAGTGTCCACTGGTTTCTACTTTTCTTCTTTTGCTTTTCTTATAATCTTTCCTTTACCATACAGCTCTTATTTATGTTAGTCACTAGTTAAGTTCAATAACAAATTGTCTCCTTTTCTTTATGTCTCTTTCTTTTCTTATTTTTAATTTTCCAAGATTGGTTTTCTCTGTGTAACAGTCCTGGCTGTCCTAGAACTTGCTGTGTAGACCAAGCTGTCCTTAAACTCACAGAGATTCTCCTGCATTTACCTCCCAAGACTGGGATTACAGACTAGTACCAACACTGCCTGGGTCTGTCTCTTTTTAGTATGATCATCTACCAAACACATATCAAAACTATGCCTTAAATTTATCAACTATTTTATCAGTTTGGTATAAAATGGTAATTCCTCCATTAAATGTTATTCTTACTAGATTTTTATTATAGACACTAAATTAGGACTATAATAGCAAGTGTCTATAAATTTCCTACATTCTACAGGCCATAAAGATAGCACTACTTTAGGTTCTGTCACCTCTGTGGTGATGCACAGATTAATGGAGATGAGTTAAATTAAGATGTAAGAGTTAGCCAATAAGAAGCTACAGCGAATGGGCCAAGCAGTGTTATAAATAATATAGTTTCTGTGTGGTTATTTTAGGTCTAAACTAGCTGGGTGCTGGGAACCAAAGAAACAACCTATTTCGTATATTTTGTGTACCAATGTGGTGGACTAAATCCATGTAATATCTGAGAGGGCTTGTAAAGGAGCTCTAGACCCAGAAAAACTACAAAGTTTAGCCACATTTATTTTTCAGCTGGTGGCTTGTTGCAGCTCCTTTAAGAAAGGTTTTCCAGATTCAGCTGTAGCAGGAAAAAAACCTGCGCCATTTTGAAACGCTGGCTTTCTGGTCTGTCCTGCCAGTGCAAACTCTGACTCTTTCAGCAGGAGGTCAAGCTACAGATCATTCGACTGGGGTTTGTGAGCAGACAGCTACAGCTTGCTTAATGGTAGCATGGACTGGCTGTGTACATGAGAATGGGGCAGTGCACACAGCTCAGACGCATGAGCAGCTTTGCCATGCAGGACTGGGTGGGCAAGCAGGTATTGCTGTCTTTCCCCTAGCAATAACACAGCTTAAGTTTTAAGAAGTGCTTAGCATTTTAAAAAGTGCTCCTCGACAATAAAGAATTACAATATGCAATAAACACAAATCCAGATGGGTCATAGTGTTGGACAAATGTACATAGGCTTGGGAGAGAGAAGAAAAGGAGGATAGAGAGTGGAAAAAGGAGTAAATTGTTTAAAAAGAAAAGTCTTTAAAGAAGCAGAGTACAGATAATCATAGATTAAAAAGAGTAAAGAAAAATAAGCCTCATAAAGATGGACTATACACAGAGAGTCTGGATTATGTATGTTATTTTGTTTTCGTCAAATTTTTGACTGTGAAGGAACTAAGTACAGAGAGACTTTTCATTGTATGTGCTGCTAAGCTAAATAAGCATATATATTATAAAGGTACCATGACTTCCAAATTTGGGTCTAAGGATATGTTGCTTTGGAAAAGAGGTACTTCTATTGTTTCCACAGAGGATGAGAAACTGTGGATTACTTCAGAATGGTATGGTTTGATAAAACAAATCCCCCTGAAAGGTCACCATGAACACCCCTAGAAAATGAAAGACCTGATTAACAGCGCCCCAAACAGCAGGAAGCATTTTGGAGAAACTATGGCCTAATTCTCAAATATTGTTTATAAATGTTTATTTACATTTAAAGGAGGATATGCTATAGAAATTTGCACTAGTATGGATCTTGGTTTATTGATACAAATTTAAGCTCAATTTTATTAATTGTATATATATATATATATATATATATATAATCTTGATTAAGGTATGTGTTTGTCCAGTTCATTTAAAAATGTAATATATCATTAAGAAATATAAGTTAATAGATGATCATCTATAATAGTCAAGTTTGTAGTCATGTTAGTTAGATTTTCTAGATGTATGGAGATATATTTCAGTTATCTTTCAGAGACCTTCAGAATATGGCATTAAAAATGTTTAAAAACTTAAGACTTTCCATGACAATGAGAAGCATCTGCTCCTGGCAGCACAAGTTACTTCAAGAGGAAGATGGGCATCAAAGAAGCTCCTTATAGAGTTGGTTAGCCATTTGGGCAAGAAACTGCTCCTGCCTGGACTGCTGAACTGGACATGCAGGACCCACAGAGAAATGATTGCTGAACTTGCCTAAAGGGGAGGTGGTCCTTCAGGGTTTCTGCTTCATGAAAGAGTCTGCTAGACATTCTGCTGGACACAGAAAATGTGATGGACAAACTGCCAGTATAGGTGGAACTATCTTTAAACTTTCCTGCTTCATGGAAAAGTCTGCTGGATACTATGGGCCTGAAGACTGAAGATGAATGCCCCACAATGGTACAGAAGAACTATGGGTGACTGTCTAGGCAGCTAGATGTCTCTGTCAATTCTAGAGTTTTGAAAGTTGCTTACAATGTACTTCCTGTTTCCTTAGGTAATATTATATCTTTCTGGAGTCTTTGATGGAGTTGAAGAAAGATATATAGTTCTAGTTATAACTTTCCTTAGTTATAATAAAAGATAAAGTAAATAGAAATATTATAACTGTAATTCTTGCTTGATACCTGTTTTGTTATATGTAATTTTACTATGTTAAAGTTAAAACCTTCCTTTTTTATTTAAACAGAAAAGGGGAAAGGTATGGGAGCTCCTTCAGTCTATGTGTTTCTTTTATTGGTAAGTGAATAAAGAAACTGCCTTGGCCTGTTTATAGGGTAGAACTTAGGAAGGCAGAGAAAAATGGACTGAATGCTGGAAGAAAGAAGGCAGAGAAGGGGAGAAACAATGGAGCCACCAGAGATAGACATACTGAAACTTTGCTGGTAGGCCACGAACTCGTGGTGATGCACAGATTAATGGAGATGGGTTAAATTAAGATGTAAGGGTTAACCAATGAGGAGCTAGAGCTAATGGTCCAAGCAATATTTTAAATAATATAGTTTCTGTGTGATTATTTTGGGTCTAAGCAAGCCGGAAACCAACAAGCAACCTTTCTTACTACAGGAAACTAATCAAACAATATTGCAAAGGGAAACACAGGGTAGCTAAAGAATATGACACGCCAAATGCATAGCAGCTTGAGACTAAAAACCATAGCTGATTACAAAGGGAAAAGTTGGGTGTACAAACAAGATCTGAAGACACAGCTCTCTCAAGGCTCTAGTCCCAGGCTATTACTGGCTCTGTCAAGAATGTTTCTGGTTTTGATAATGAACTATGTTCATTCTTCATATATATGGGCCTCAGGGAGGCCTCAGAAAGCCTCAGTGCATCATCCTAGACCCCAGCAAAATTCCATATATGTCACTACTTAAACACCAAGCTAGATGATAAACGTGGGATCAAACAGTAGTCAAGAAGGGAACTTAATGTTTTGAGGGAGAGTTTATAATACTGAAGCTGTAGGAAGAAGGCCACTTGTTCATCCCAGCTGCCCAGAACCAAAATAACCATACAGAAACTATATTAATTAAAGCACAGCCTGGCCCATTAGGTCTAGCTTCTTATTGGCTAAGTCTTATGTTAATTTAACCCATTTATATTAGTCTGTATATTGCCACATGGTGGTGGCTTACCAGCAAAGATTCAGCATGTCTGACTCTGTTGGATCCATGGCTTCTCTCAGACTCTGCCAGCATTCAGTCCAGTCTTTCCCGCCTACCTAAATTCTGCCCTATTAACAGGCCAAGGCAGCTTCTTTATTCATTAATGTTAATCACAACACACAGAGGGGACTCCCACATCAAAGTTCCATATATGTCACTAATTAAATATCAAGCTAGATGATAGAAGTGGGCTCAAACAGTATTCAAGAAGAGAGCTTAGTGTTCTAAGGAAGAGCCTTTATAATACTGAAGCAATATTGGAATTCATTTCTAAGTGTAGGTAATTTGTCCTTTATCTTTATTCTGTTATAATATTACAGCTTCTTCATATAGAACATTGGAAGCATAGAGGAAAGATTTGTGATTGATATTTCTGACCCCCAAAAGTTTCTAAGACAAAAAGGACAACAAGAACATTCTAAAATCATAGGGAGCAAGCAAAAAAATAAAATAAAAAAAAACAAATACTGTACTTTCTACCAAGGGTGGAGAACATGATCCCAGCTGAAAGGCTCTCATGAACAATGATGACATGATATAATGGTTTCTATGGCTATAGTCTTAAAAAAATGAGTAGCCAGGTGGTGGTGGCATGTGGGAGGCAGAGGCAAGAGGATCTCTGAGTTCAAGGCCAGCCTGGTCTACAGAGCAAGTTGTAGGACAGCCAGGGGCATACAGAGAAAACCTGTCTTGAAAAACTCAAACAAATGCAAAACACAAAAGATGTTTATGAGTGTAATTAGACAGGAGTTGAGTTGACATAAACATGGTTTCACTGGGTTCATCCATGTAGACAAACAATCTCATAATTATGTCTCAATTGCTGGTTAAATTTGGAATATAATTGTGTTGATCAGACAAATTCTAGCTAAAGCCCATATGACTGATCCAGAGGCACTATAAAGAGTTTCATAGCATACATCCATGGGAGATAGGGGCAAAAATGATTGGAAATAGGCAAGAAAAAAAACAACTCTGAGTGATGATGACTTGAATAAAAAAATAAATGATCTTCAGTTCTTTCTGTTTGAGAATATTTTTGTCTTTAATGCAAATTCCTTAATAAACTTGTATGCAAAACTACAAAGCACTGGGTCAGATCTGACTATAAAATTTTATACAATTCCAATATATTCATGGATATTCTCTTCTTTTGAGCATCAGAAGAGGAAGATAAAAGCTTCTGAGATAAAAGGCAGTGGTACATCAGCAAAAGAAGTCCCAGCTGAATTAAGGATTATATCAGGGCATAAATGATTATAGTAGCAGTTTCCATATTCATATACTCAATAAATTTTTTATGACATTCAAGAAGATCTGCTTATCATTACATTAAAAAAAATAATGAACAGTTTGAAAAAGTCTGTGATTGTATGGATAATGTATCTGCTGTCTCCAAACAAACAAACAAACAAACAAAAAAGGTAGAAGAAAGATAATAAAATACTTACAGAGTTAAAGACTGGTGCATTCGAAGACTGCTAAAGGGAATGCAAAAGGATAAAAGGGTAAGAGATTATAGGTCCAAGAGGGTGGAAGTAGTGCTTTTTACAAGTGATCCTGAAGGACCCTTCTCACAATGTGGTTCTTGAGCTTGGTGTCAATGTAAAACATGAGAAATTCAAGTGAAGTAAGAGACTCTGTCAGTTACCTGAAAAAGATTAAAAACCATTTCATAGGTTGCAAAAGACAGAAAGGAAAAATGTTGCCTTACTGAAGGGAAATGGAGAATTTCCCCATTGGGCTTTTGTGAATGGGGGATACAGGTAGTGAGAAAAATGCCATAGTGTGAAGTTTGAGAAAAAATTTCTCCTGATACACATTTCATTTGTGCACACCTTTATTTTTAATATTGAAAAATGTCAACACAATACTTAAATTTGTTTTATTCAGGATAAACTTGATTCAAAATAAAATTTAGAGAATTCAAAAAATTATGATTTTTGTGTTGTTTCCCCATAATTATTACCTTGGAAATACCTCTGATCTAGTACCCTAATGACAAGTAGAGAGACATTTGTCTGCATCTGCATTTGTTCATTCTGGACAGCATATGTAGTCAGTGTAGTGTGCCTTCAGATTGACCCCACATGGGAAGATAGGATAAACTAAGAAAATCCTGTAATTCAAAAGAAAAAAGGAAACATATTTTAAATTTGATTTTTAAATTACAAATCAACTTCAGCTATGGAAAACACCATTATTTCCATTAGTGTAGTCCTGTTCCAATTCTTTATTTCTTAGCAAGACCCAAATTCCCATTAGTGAGTGGAAAACGTCGCTGACACCAGACTAATCTCTGAAGTGAATTTCCTCTGATGTGACTAAATTAATCTCTCACTATAATTATCCTTTGACCTTAAGTTGCTGTCAGTTTTTAACATTTTCACCCTAGAACAATTGTCAAACAAATTGGTTTGAGTAAAAATTATATGCTGCTATTGTAGTTCTGAATGAATATATGAACACAAAAAGTCATAATACCTAAGAGATAGACAGTATGCTATTGTAGTTCTGACTGAACATATGAACACAGACAGTCCTAATACCTAAGAGATAGACAGTATGCTATTGCAGTTCTGACTGAATATATGAACACAGACAGTCATAATACCTAAGAGATAGACAGTATGCTATTGCAGTTCTGACTGAATAAATGAACACAGACAGTCATAATACCTAAGAGAGAGATAGTATGCTATTGTACTTCTGACTGAACATATGAACACATACAGTAGTCTACAAGCATGGTCTTTCATTCCGGAAAGCACCTAGTCTATTTCTGGCAAATTATCACTATTCCCTCTTACTTAACAGAAATCACACAGAACAGTTTATAGAATCAGGCTGAATGAGGCTAAAAGTCTGTGCCTGCCTCTTAGATTTATATGAAATTGGACAAATGAGTCATTTTTCGCAAACCTTTTTCTTCATCTGTTGAATTGGGTTACTAATAATAAATTTCCCCAAGGACCATTGCAAGAATCACATTGATGCAACATTCCAGGGCCATATCAGTAACATATGCCTGTTTTTTTTCTAATATCTAATTTGTTTAAATAGTCATATGAATTAATATTGGTGCAAAGTGCACAAAATTATAATGTAACTGTTAAAATATTTTCATAAGAAAAGCAATTCTAGATGATGGGGACTTTATTTTTTAATTTTATGACTGTATTTGACAGTTTCTGTGATCACTTCACTTTTAATAAGTGTAGTCAACATAAACTATCACTTTTATAAATTTATGTCAAATATATGATGAATTGCAAAACAATGGAATATCATAGTAAGAAGATTTGTATGCTTAGAAAAGACTACACCCCGGCTAGTTGTCTAATTATGCTATAATTATATGTTCTCTATTATGAGTAGAATACAATTTTTAAATTATCATGACTGAAATCAGAAACATTCTGTATTAAATCATTAATTCCTGACTCCATGGTATCTATAGATTAAAAATGTTTTAAATACATGTGACATAAAAGCATGGAAACTATTTTATGGAAAGAAGGGAGCTAGCAAAATGACACAGAAAAATAGTGGCGGCCACTGAGGAAGGGAGATGAATAATATCAGACTATTAATGATATGAAAGCTTGAAAGAGGGTCAACTCTGGTGACCTTAACCTCATTGATGTAATATTTTCTACATTTTTTCTACTATACCCAATAGGATTAATTTCATCAGTGACTTTACATATGCACTCATTGATAACTTCAACCAACTCCTGTGGATGGTGCCAAACAATAGTGATAGAGATGATCCATTAGAAAATATGCACTCTGGTTGCAAAAGAAAAAATATATTAGGAATTTGGATGCTGGCAAATGTATCAAACATGGTCAGAAGGAAATCTAGGTGGATCACTATCTCAAACTATCTGAACATTATCTTAAGTTGTGAATGTAAAGCATCCATCTATCTATCTATTTAAAGATTTCTTATATATTCTCAACTGCAAGGAATCTAAAGTAGCACAGGGTCGTATTTATACAACTCAACTCGATTATATCATAATAAATGTTCAGTAACATCCAATTACTTATTATGTGTTACTTACCTAGTGAGAGAGAAATATATTCTCCAGTATAGTGGTTTTGAATTTTATGCTTGTGGATGCATACACCTTAAACTAAAGATGTTTCCTATGCCTGCATTATTGATTATCAAAAACTTCAAAATGATATTTTGTTATTAAGTAGATTCACCATTATTTCATGGAGACTTTTAGGAAATGCTTGACTCCTATGTAATCACCTCTACACTTTTAATATGCATGAACTTACTTTACTGTAACAAATAAAAATATGTGAGCTCAACCTTTTCTTTGCTAAACCTATCTCTCATGATTTATCTCAATTTAATTCATTTATATATCATTACTTGTAAAGGAAAAGAGGCCCAATTATACCTAATTTCTTTTTGAAATTACCATAATGCTGTTTATGTTCTTAATCCTGGGATCAACAGAGTTGTTTTGCATTCATTTCACAAATCATTTTCCAATAGATCTTAATTGTTGGTAGATTTTATTGTAAATATATCCCCTCCATAACACTACAGAATTATACTTTGGTAATAATTATCTAATGTTACACATCAAATATTATTTAGCAAGAACATATATGTGTGGATCTTTAAAAACAGTTTCTATGCAATTTGTTACAGAAAGTGAATCTGAATAATGATTAGGCAAGGTCATTTCTGAAATTAATGAGAAGATACAAATTGTCTCAAAATTACAGGAGAAAGATTATCTAAAATTCATTGAATCAGCTCTTTCTCATTCATATCATTCTCCTTTACCTTTTCCCAGATATTAGATGCCTTGAAGACAGTATTTTATATGTTTACGAGATATAAAACTTTAGTACTTTGAGGTCTGGGGAAAAAAAAGTTGCCCTGAATCATTTCCAAATAACAATTTAGTTATTCAGTGATTGGATCATTTAATCACCAAAGTCATTAGTCATCACTCATCATACTTGGTAAAATAACTTTTATAAAAGCATTGAATGTCTTCCATGAGCAGGTTTATAATTAACCAAGGATACTCTTCATTTGTTTGTTTGTTTTGAGTACTGGAGATTAACCCAACATCTTGACAAGCTAAACAGTTTTTCTCTGAGCTACATCCTCAGTCTATCACTGGTTAAGCTAACAAAAACATTGAATTTGATTCCATGGCAAAATTATTTGGCATTACCTCACTGCTGACAGCACTAGCAGTGAGGTATACACATATAATGAAAACAGATTAATGCCTTCTCAAGTTGATATAGAATAATAAATCATATAAAAATAAAATATAACTGAAAGTTGGTCAAAACGAAGCACAACTATTATAATTAAGACGTTTCCTGTTTTGTAGCTGAACTATATATTTGAGTGTCATAGAAAATATCAATGAAAGGAGAAGCTTAGTAAAAATGTCTTATAGTGTGTAAATTTATCCACTTGATAGACCACCAATTTTACAGTTATGAATACATACTGTTATAAGTCTAGGATAAAAAAGCTTTGTGAATTTAAAGAGTAAAGGAGATCCTTAGAGAAGCTGAAATGAGAGATAATTGAAGAAAATTGAGGAAGCTAAATAAAGTCTTAAAATAATATTTCCCATGATCGAAAAATTACAAATAAATATCTGTAAAGTTTTTGATTAAAACATATGTGAACATATTTTTTCAAGATGAATCTATAATCTTTTTACATATTAACATTAAATTTCCTTTCATTAGAAGCACAAAATTGCAATATATGATCACTATAAAATTAATGAGTGACACAGACAAAAACTTCATTTTTTGTTTTCAGAAATGCCAAGAGCTTGAAGAAGTAATGGCATTCGTAGACACGAACACAAAGAAAAATGCACAATTAGTGCTCAGCTAGCTTTCCATAGTCTTCTGCAATCTAAGAGTCACTTCCTAGAGAATAGTACCACTCATAGTGGCAGATCAATTATCAATTATCAACTTGTCACAATCAATTAAGACCTGACACATCAGTTAAAAAAATGAGGCAACTTAGAACCAGAAAGACAAATATCATATGTACTCCCTCATAAGTGGCTGTTAGAAATAAAGCAAAGAAAACCAGCCTACAATTCATAATCCCAGAGAACCTAGACAATAATGAGGACCCTAAGAGAGACATACATGGATCTAAAATCTACATGGGAAGTAGAAAAAGACAAGATCTCTGTAGGAGGTCCTTCTGTATTTCTATTGTTTTCATTGGTTAAATAAAGAGACTGCCTTGGCCTTTTGATAGGGCAGCTCCACGTTGGGCACCAATTTGTAGTAAGAGGCGAGCAAGCTGCTTGTCGTCCCAGCTGCCTGGCTAGCTTAAGTCCCAAAATAATTACACAGAAACTATTCATTTAAACTCTGCCTGGCCCAATAGTTCAAGCCTCTTCTTGGCCAACTCTTACATCTTGATTCAGCCCATTTCTAATAATCTGTATTCACCAGGAGGATGTGGCTTACCAGCATGAGTCTAACCAGTGTCCATCTTGGGCCAGAGAAGCATGGCGTCTGCCACACTGCCTTCTCTCTCCCAGCATTTGTTCTGTCTACTACGCTCACCTAAGGGCTGCCCTATAAAAAGGCCAAGGCAGTCTCTTTATTTAACCAATGAAAGCAATAGAAATACAGAAGGACCTCCTACACTTTCCCCTTTTTCTGTTTAAACAAAAAGGAAGGCTTTAACTTCAACATAGTAAAATTACATATAACAAAAGTTATCAAGCAAGAATTACAGTTACAACCTATTTTATCTTTTATCATGACAAAGGAAAACTATATCTATCCATTCTTCAACTCCATCAAAGGATAAAATATTACTTAAGTAAACAAGTAATAAACAACTTCTAAACTCTAGAAATGACAGAGACATCTCGTTACCTGTACAGTCACCCAAAGTTCCTCTGTACCATTGGGGCATCCATCTTCAGCCTACAGGCCCACAGTATTCAGCAGACATTTCCATGAAGCAGGAAAATTCAAAGACAGTTCAGTCACTTTCTTCTGTGTCCTGCAGAATGTCTTGCATACTCTTTCATGAAGCAGGAACCCTGAAGGATCATCTCATCTTTAGGCAAGTTCAGCAGTCCTCTTTTTGTGGGTTCTTTGTGTCCAGTTTATGCAACAATCCAGGCAAGAACAGTTTCTTGTCCAAATGGCTAACCAACTCCCTAAGGAGCCTCTTTGATGCCCATCTTCCTCTTGAAGTAGATTGGTGCTGCCAGGAGCAGGCGTGTCTCATTGTCATGAAAAGCCCTAAATTATTAAAACATTAAATGCCATATTCTGTATAGTCTTTAAAAGATATGAAGAATGCCTATCTGAAATATATCTATGCACATCTAGAAAATCTAACTAACATGACTACAAACTTGACTATTATAGATGATTATCCTTTAACAACCTGTATTTCCTAATTATACATTACATTTTTAAATGAACTACATAATCACAATACCTTAATCAAGAGCAGAAATATATATACATATAACAAAATTGACCTTAAATTTATATCACTAAAGCAAAATCCATACCAATGCAAATGATTCATATCTATATCATCTCCCCCTTTAAATGTAAAAGAACATTTATAAACAATATTTGGGAATATGGGCGTAGTTACTTCTCTCCAAACTTCTTCCTGCTGTATGGGGGCTCTGTTAATTAGGTCTTTCATGGTATATCCTCTGTGCCAAGTACATCTCAGTGGGCAGTTGAGTGAAGTAATTTTCTGAAGGTGTTCACAGTGACCTTTCAGGAGGCCAGGGTCTATCATACCATATTGGTGTAGAAGGAATCCACAGGGTTTTATCCTCTGTGAAAACAAAAGAAGAACTTCTCTTCCAAAGCATCATATCCTTAGACCCAAATTTTGAAGTAATAATAACTTTATAATATCCATGCTGGTTTAGCTTAGCAGCCCAGACAATGAAACATCTCTCTGTACTTAGCTCCTTTACAGTCAAAAAATTCAAAGAAAACACAATAAAATACATGATCCAGACATTCTGTGAATTTTCCATTTTTACGTGGCTTATTTTTTTAAATATTTTACTATCTGTACTCCATCTCTTTGAAGACTTTACCCTTTTATTTTAAGCATTAACTTTGACTCGCTATACGTTTTCTTTTCTCTCCCAAGCCTACGTATGTCTATCTAACATTATGACCCATTTAGTGGTCTTTTATGTCTGAATCTGTCCTATTGTGAATCTGTACTTCTTTACTATCCAGGAGCATTTCTTAAAATGCTAAGCACTTCTTAAAAACTTAAGTTGTGCCATGTAGGAGAAATATGGTACTGCCTGTTTCCTGCCCAGTCTAAACCTTAACTGTGCTGTTATTATGATAATTACGACAGTTCCTGCCTGAGATCAGCATAGTTCAGCATAGCAGAGCCGCTTGTGCCTCTGAGCCGTGTGCAGTGCACCACTAGCATGACAGGGCTGCTTGTGCCTCTAAGTCGCTTGTGCCTCTGAGCTGTGCAGAGTTCCAGTCACACAACAGTCCACAGTGCCATTAAGCAAGCCATAGCACTTTAGTCAGAAACCCCATCTAAACACTCTGTCTCCAGCAGGAGCCAGAGATTTGTCCATATTCTGTCAATCATGATTTAAATAAATGCTGATTGGCCATTAGCCAGGATGTATAGGTGGAACAACCAGACAGGAAGTAGAGGCAGAGCAAGGAGAATAGGAGAATTCTGGGAAGCAGGAAGCTCTCTTGGCACTCCTGCCTGGACCACCAAAGAAGCAGGATGTTACCTGTCCCACTGAGAAAGGTACTGAGCCATGTGGCTAACATAGATAGGGATAATGGGTTAATATAAGCTACAGGAGCTAATGGGAGGCCTGAGCTAATGGGCCAATCAGTTTATAACCTAATGTAGACTCTCTTTGATATTCTTTGGGGCTAAACAGCTGTGGGGACCCGGCAGGACATAAACCCCAACAAGCCAGGCTGTCATGATACAAAATGGTGCCCACGTGGATAACTGCATCCACAGAAAGCCTGAGAAAGCTTGGGAAAGAATAGAGTAAAGCATGTTATCTTGGTAGCAGCAATTTTTGGGTCTGCTCTGCTTGCTAGAGGCAAGCAAGCGATCTCATCTAAGAGAGGCTTCCTGACTCAGCTTTAGCTGTAAAGCCTTGCAGCTCTTTTAAGAGGTCCTGCCACAAAACACTTAAACAGTGTTGATAAAAAACTGACTGCATGCTTTTTGGTTTTCAGCCATAGCAAGAAAAAAACTGCACCATTTTAAAATGCTGGCTTTCTGAGCCATCCTGCCAGGGCAAACTCTGACTCTTTTGGGAAGGCGTTCTGACTATGGAGCATTTGAATGTGGTTTGTGAGGAAAATGCTGCAACTTGCTTGCTGGCAGGGACCTTGAAACGCCATAGAGTTGTGACAACAAACGTGGCTACAGCCAGTACCTCCACCATGAGGTTGAAATTTCATAAAGCTAAGGTATGGGCTGGATGTAGCTGTCAAAGCCATGGCTTTTATCCTTCCCATATTGCTTGGTAAATTAAAGACTTGTGTAGCCAGAAAAAAGAGAGATATACAGTAAAGAGATTTAAAAAAAAAAAAACCTCTAAATGGTTTACAATGTGTTAAAAATATATGCAGGCTAAAGGTTAAAAGTTCTTAAAGTAAAAAAGAAAGAAAGAGAGTAATTGGGTGTGGTGGTACACATCTTTAATCCCAACACTTGGGAGGCAGAGGTAGATTGACCTCTGTGACTTCAAGGTGTGGTATCACACACCTTTAATCCCAAAGCTTGGGAGGCAAAGGCAGACAGATCTCTGTGTGTTCAAGGTGTGGTAGCACACACCTTTAATCCCAGCACTGGGGAGGCAGAGACAGGCGAATCTCTGTGAGTTTAAGGATAGCCTGGTCTAGAGGGAGTTCCAGGACAAAGATACACAGTGAACCTGTCTCAAAAAGCCAACAATTAAAAATAAAAGAAATAGAATTTAAAATAAAGCCACATAAGGAAGGAAAACACACAGAGAATCTTGATACTGTATGTTATTATGCTCTCTTTAAATTGTTTGAATGCTGAGGAAGGACCAACAGCTACTAAAAGATATTTGCTTATAGATGCTGCTGAATTAATCCAAGATAGGTATTTTGAAAATACTTTGACTTCAAAATTGAAGTCAAAAGGTATATTACTTTGGAGAAGAGATTTTGCTTTTGTTTCTACAGGAAATGAGAGGCTGTGGATTCATTCTGAGTTAAGAAAACTCAGATTTGATCAAGGAAGACCACCTGAGAAATCTCCAGTAGGAACAGATGGCATGGATGTCTGAGTTCTACATCCAGAACAGATTCAAGATTGCTGCCTGAGATGATCAAACTTCACAGGATACTCCAGTCAGAACTTGATCATAACTCTAAATTTTCTTTGGGTCCCCATAAGTTTATCAGTGCCCCCAATCAGCTGAAAGTAGCCTGGAATACTGTGCCCACATTCCCAAAAAAATGGACTACGGATATTTTTCTTTGTTTAAAAAAAAATGAAGGGGAAGTGGTGCAGGAGAATTGTCTGTATTCTGTCAATCATGATTTAAATAAATGCTGATTGGCCATTAGCCAGGATGTATAGGTGGAACAACCAGACAGGAAGTAGAGGCAGAGCAAGGAGAATAGGAGAATTCTGGGAAGCAGGAAGCTCTCTTGGCACTCCTGCCCGGACCACCAAAGAAGCAGGATGTTACCTGCCCCACTGAGAAAGGTACTGAGCCATGTGGCTAACATAGATAGGGATAATGGGTTAATATAAGCTACAGGAGCTAATGGGAGGCCTGAGCTAATGGGCCAATCAGTTTATAACCTAATGTAGACTCTCTGTGTGATTCTTTGGGGCTAAACGGCTGTGGGGACTGGGCAGGACATAAACCCCAACAAGCAGCCCGGCCTTTCATGTTACAGATCTCCTGAGTAAATTGGGAGCATGTGGATCATGGGAGAGGGTAGAAGGGAGGGGAGAATAAGAAAGGGGAGCAGAAAAAAAATGTAAAACTCAATAAAGACAATTAAAAAAAAGAAATTTAAAATATCTCCCAAAGGCATAGTCATAGTCCAACTTGATCTAGCAAAGCTTCATTCAATTTTTCTTTCCTGTTCATTGAAGATTGTGACAAGTGGATAATTAAAACTGATCATCACAAATACAAATGAGAAAAATAAAACTTAAGGGAGGAGTCTCAAAAGACCATGCATTTTAATAAAGTTTCCATTTCTAAAACTAGGTTCAAAAAATAATAAAATTACAAATCCAAAATTGGGTACTCTATCCAGAAGTATAAGGATATGATTTGACAAATAACTTCTGACTTTAAACTCTGTAATGACACTCATCTGGCAGAACCAAAACGTATGTTCATCCATTGGCATGTTAGATTCAAATGAAAAACTTCCAGCCGTATTCTGGCACTAAAGTTTCTATGTTTGGCCCACAGCAATTGCTTATTTGCCATAAAAGAATGAAAAATTCATGGTCTTACACTGAAGTTCCTGAGAAATTTACTGCCATGAAATAAATCAGACATATTGTTCATTCAACAGGAGACCCAGGGAAACATGCCAGGAGTGATTCTGGAAATTAGACAGGCTGTTCCTTAAATCAATCACAATCCACTCTGTCAGAAAGGAAGAAAAATATTAGATGTCAATTAAAATGGCGTATCACTAAAATGTGAGATATTTCTGCGGCTAAAAATCTCACCCATGTATTTTCCTGAATGAGCCAATTTAGAAGTGGCTGGCGTGACCTGAATTTGTCCGTTGAGGACAGTGGCTTAAGGTGAATATGATGATGTCAGAAGAGAAGACAGCAGTGTTGAAGAGTTATGTTAAAGGAGCTGATTACAGAAAACAGGCTTGCATACTAGCTTATAAAAGACACTAAGCACACACAGTTTGTAATGATGTAGATGGGGATGAAAGGCAAAGAGAGACTACTGGTTGTATTGAATTAACCTTGATTGAGGCAGTAGCTAGTGGGATACTACTTGTCTGGTATGCAGGAAGCACTGACTTTGCTATATTTTTATATAAATAAAGTATGTTAATATTCTAAGTACTTCGAATACTTAAAAATGATAAAAAATATCTAGTAAATGTGTTTTCATCTGTCTTTCAAAATTAGTACTTTTTCAAAAATTCCGAAGTATGTCTTAAGCTAAAGGGTCTATTTGCTGAGAATGAACAAATCTTTTCTGAGCAAAAACTTGTATTTTCTTTTACTTTATTTCTTTGAAACAAAAGACAAAGATGTTTCCTGAAAATGTTGGAGCAACCTGTGTGAATAATTATTTATACTCTGTACCAGCTATGAAGAACAGAAACTGACTGTACTTGACACGGAGTACTCTGCCATACCCTCAAAAGGAATTTCCAGATACCAACTGAAATGTGCCCACTAGACAATGTAAGAACACTGTGTATCAAAATCTCAGTATTTGTAGAATACGCAACTGCCATGTGTCAGTTATTTGACTTGTCAGTAAATCACTTCCTAGCAGCAAACACATGCCTAGAGAAATTGAAATATGCATGAATAAGATGAAGATAGGGTAAACTCCTAAAGCATTTAGGAAGACAATTAAAATTTTATCTTGAAAAAAAAATATCACAGGGCCATCCTTTCCTGAAGATAAGATCTGAATATATTTTAAAAGAAGATTTAGTGACAATTTCTTTTATATTTCCCACTTCCGCTGCTTTCATTATGGTGCCTAGGAAAAGATTTTTAAACCAGTATTGGTAAGTGAGGAGATACCCATACATTTGTAAGGCTGTGGAGAGGATTATGCAAATAGGCTGTTTTCTGGAAGCCTTGAGGTGATGGAATTTGATATGTTGACTCCACAGAGCACCTAATTGCAATGGTTTCCAAACCTTTGGCTTTAGGGACTCCTGTCAACTCATTAAAATTTTTGAAGCTCCAAAAGCTTTCAATGATTGTTTGTAACAATGATGAAACTGGATACTACTGGTGAAAAAGAGTTAATTGTATGGCTGTCTTCTCAATTTGAATTCTGTGATCATAAGAGCTAGTTATTATAGTTGATTTTAGTGACAACATGCCACAATATAGAATTGCTTGAGTTGGTAACCTCACCTGAAGAACTGGCCTGATTAATTTCAGAAGTCCCAGGCCAGCACCTTCTAGCAGGAGTATTTCAGATTTTTCTCCTGTCTTCTGATCAGTTAGCCTTCTACTTTACCTCTTGTTCCACTTTTGTTGCTGCTGATAATGCCTTTTGAATGTATATGTATAAATGTATAAATACATATATATTTGTATTAAATTATATATGCATAATAAGAATTTACTAGGTGGGAATAATTACACAATGAGAGTAGAATTGCACATGTTTTGCATGAAGACTTTAAAAAAGGAACAGTCTACCAAGCTATCAATACAAAACTTTTAAAAGCAAAAGTGACTAATAAACTTATAAAACAAATAAGTAAAAAACTAAATATATTATACATATTTGAAACTACTGTTCAGCATTTTGATATCTCTGCTTACATCCCAAATATTCTTCTTGGAGACTTTGAAAATAGGAAAAAATTTTGTACTGAACCATAACCTGAAATAATAATAGCATTGTTTTAAAATAACACAGAAGCATAAATTGAGAGGTTTGAATATTTCTTTATCTGATATAACACAGACTAATTTTTCTAGAGCTTAAAAGAATCATATAAAGTTTTCTTATACTTCAGTTTAAAGACAGTATCATATAATGTATTATATAATAATCTTATTAGAAAATGTTGTAGGGTTGGCATTCTGACACTTAGTGAAACTCAGTTTATCTGTTTCAAAAAAAAAAAAAAACTACTTAGATTGAAGTATGCTTTACCAGAAAAGGAGTAATAGAACTATTACCTATAGGAATTACAGAACAAACACAACAAAGTAAGACTGATACATAAACTGTTGAAATTCAATCTTAAGGGTTACAATAAATAAGTGGGTGCACATGGCTTTGAATATTGCCTAAGTTGTATGTAATTAGCAGATGAGGACTGAACATTGCTGAAATTAATTATGTTCAATAGAGTATTTATTTGCGTTTGTGAGCATGTTCTGCCTATAGGCAATCAAGATTTATCTAGTTTAAGTGTTTCTAAGTATGGTCACAACTATGTAATATTAATTTTTTATCCCCATGTAACTCATTACCATAAACACCTAAAATCACAGGTCTATTATCTTGCAGATAACTTTGCTTAATTCTCAGCTCAGATTTCTGAAACATTGCATTCTCATCTGAGGAAGAGTGAGAATATGAGGTTGTATTAGTAGGAGAGCTAATTTTCTTATTTATATAGAAGGAAAGATTACTGATACATTCTTCAGCTCCATCCTTTAATTGTGTGCTTATTTCATAGAAACACAAAGGAGACACACTAGGCAAGTCTTATAGATTTTGGGAAGATCACCAATGACTTTTGCTGTGCAGTATTGTATGGCCACTATGGCTGCCTTACTGTACTATTATATAGTGTTTAGCAGGGTCACACCAGCAATACTCATATTGGAAGGGAGGATATTATGGATTAGATCTTAAATTTATCTTCCAAGGTGCATATTCTAAACATTTAGTCACAACACTATGGAGTGAAATCTTTAGAAGGCCCTAGAGATCATTGAATGTGGACAAAGTTTAGGAGGGCATGTGTTCCTGAGGATACTGGGAGTCAGCACTCTTCTGGCATTGTGCCTTCTGGACCTTGGGAGATGAGTAGCTTTTACCACACATCCTCTTATGATACTCTTTTTTATTGTTGGATTAAAAGGAATTCCAAAGGATGAGGGGAAAAAAACAATGTAAGTCAAAAGTAATTAGACTCCCTATAAAGCAGATATAAGACAAAAAAACCTACTAACAGAATTATCAAAGATATGCCCGAGAGAGAGGATAATTGGACCCCTACTCAGTGTCTTTCCATATATCCACCAAAATATCACTTATGGAAACAGATAATTTGTCTAAACACCATATACAATGTGAGTTGTCATGTGGGTTTTGTAAGAAGTTATTTCAGTAGCTATTAGATAAAAATTGTAAAATGTTAGAAAACATAAAATATATTTAATAAAAATTATAAAATATATGCTAATTAAAATAGAGTGTATTTCTGAACACATAAGTTATTTCATATGTTTACTCTTCAAATATTTTCACCACCTTCATAATCAGGAATTTTAATGATTATTTCTTTCAGATCTTGAAAGTTTTCACTGAAGCAAAACTTTGCTCAAACAGAAAGGTGATAAAATATTTAACACCCTTTCTATAACTACTGAAACTTTGTATCATTAGGAGGTATTTTTAAAAAATCTAACAGCTCTGGGTTTTCTTTCTTGACATAAAATATAGAATGTTCTTGCAATAATGCAAATTGATTTCAAATTCTACAGGCTCTTTAATGTCAAATATATCAAACAAATTAATGTAGTTACAATTTGTAGAAGATGTATATATTTCTAGAAAGCCACCCTGAAGTTGTCTGACTTGGCACTATGATGACAGAGAAAACAAAGACAGTAAAGTTCTCTCCGATGTCAAATTGTAGACTTTGCCTACCAGAGTATGTTCATCATGGCTTAGAGCTGAATGCATGAATTCTTTGAGTCTTTGGGAAAAGGTTGCTCCAATATCATGATCACTTTTCCTACCAAAGAGAGTTTCACTATTAAATACAAGTCTTTGACAAGTAAACCGATTCACTCTTGTCTACTACCTGTGAAGTTTAAGAAGAATATACTGGCCTTTCCACTTATGAGTGAATTCCCCAGATAAGGGTTTAGACACTACATGATTTATGCTGCTATATCATCTCAGTCAGTTGCTTTGAAGCTGTGCTGTATGTTGGACCACCTGGGTTATAACTCCCATGGAGACCTCTCAGGTGGTCTTCCTTGATCAAATCATGTTAGCCTGGAAGGAATCATAGCTTTTCATCTTCTGTGGAAACAAAAGCAGAAGCCAAGGCAACATATACAGAGACCAAATTTTGATGTCAAGATACCTTTATGTTGGTTTAGCTTAGTAGCTCCCACAATCAAATGTCTCTCTGCAGTTAGCTCATTAACAGTCAAAACAATTAAAAGAAAACACAATAGTATACACAATCCACACTCTGTGTTTTTCATTTTTATGTGACTTTTTAATATTTTACTGTCTCTTTAAAACCTTCATTTTTTAAAACTAATTCTTTTTATAACTCTTTTCCCTCTCTCTCCCAAGCTTATATACATTTTTTTAAACACACTGTCATCTGTTTAGAGGTTTTGCTTTGCTTTTTTTGTTGTTGAATCCTGTTTTCAGTTTTGGATTGCTGTTTTAAACTGGTAAGTAAACATGGCTAGGATCAAAGCAGCCACTTTGGCTGTTGGTTCTACACTATTTGGCTTTTCAACACGGCTGAGTGGCAACAAGCATCACACTTCCCCCCACCCCCGCCACACTCCCTAATGTTGCTATCAGATAGCATGTAGCCTGTCCACCAACTTCTTTGTCTGTATGAGCTCAAACTAAATCCAGCACACCTGATGAGCTGATTAGCCTCTCTGTACCAAGGCCTATATGAAACTGTAAAAACCTGCCATGCTGCTTATATCATGCTGGCTGGTGTCTGGCTCCATCTTGCAGGCAACTGTTGCAAGGTGCCTCTTTGTGCTGCTGCTAGAATGAGACTGTGAGACTAGGAAGTCCACTGCAGTTCAGTATTTTTAAAAGCTTTCTCAGGCCCTACGGAAATAGGAGAACCTCTTATTGGTATGCCATTGTAACTCGAGGTTTCTGTTCCACCTGACAGGTCCCAGTGGAACTCTAAGGTTTAATATTAATTATAAATTGTTTGGCCCATTAGCTCAGGCTTATTATTAACTAGCTCTTACAACTTAAATTAACCAATTTTCTATTATTCTATATTTTACCACGAGACTCATGGCTTGTTACTTCACATCTTGTCTCTCTAGTGGATGATGGTGTCTTTTAGACTCTACCATCCTTTTCTCTTTATCTTTGCTTAGATTTTCCTTCTGGCTCTGTTTTGCTGGCTATTGGTCAAATCAGTTTCTTTATTAACCAATGGTAATAAAATATATTCACAGAATACAGACAGGCATCCAGTATCAGTGCTACATCTAAACTAGGCTCTTCTTGAGAGCAATACTGACTGTTAACTACTGAGAAACTTCTCTTGGTACTGCAAATCTACAAATGGGCTTTTTAACATTGCATTGATAACTTTTATAGTTGAATTTCTACATTAATATTAATTCAGTTAATTTGTTCTCAAAGGATACTTTTGTGTTGTATTTCTTGATTGTAAAAATTATCTGACATTATTCATAAAATTGGCATATTTTTGTTCCATTTAATATATTTCACCAGGCTAATTAATAAAAGGTTAGTATTATTCTACCAAGATACTGAAAAATTTGACTTTACTAATATCCCACAAATTATTGGCATAGACAGCTAGCTCGTTTCTTGACTGCCCTGAATTAAAATATAGAAGGAAACTATGTTATTTCCAATGCTGTTTGGCCAATATCTTAATCATAAGTCTGGCTAGCTCTTATATATTAAATTAACTCATTTATATTAATCTGTGCATGACCATGTGGCTGTAGCTTACCAGCAAAGTTCCTGTGGACTCCAGCAGAGGCATCTGTCTCCTACAGGTGGCTACAAGAATTCTCATTGACTCTGCCTATTCTCATATTTAGAGAGAATATATATCTTCCAGCCTAGTTATATTTTGTTAAGCCATTGGCTGAAAGCAGCTTCTTTATTAACCAATAAAAGCAATACATATACAGAAGGACTTTCCAAACCATGAGGATTTTCTTTCTTGTCTTTTAAAATCATAATTTATGTTAATCCAAAGCCCCTACAAATTGATAAATACTCTGGTGATTACATTATTTAGCTGAGCAGTTCTTTCAGCATTATTTTTGCCTAATAATTAGAAATCTTGTAGCTGTTACTATCCTCCAACATGTAGCTAATTTCTTCAACTTTGGTATAAAGTTGAACTTCCCAACCTCCCTTGCAGTTAAGTGAAATCAGGGTATTTGGTTCTAATCAATGGCATTCACTATGTCCATTTTTGACCATAATTATAAACCAATATAAACATATGCTAGAATCAATATAGCCAGTTAACCTGAACTTGATGTTTAGTTACAGAAATGTATGCTTTCTCATTGTCAGTGATGCTAGATTCCTAGCAATTCATGATTTCTTTTTCTTCTTCTTCTTCGATGTTTCACTCCAATCTCTGCCATGATACTCACATGGTTTTCTTTTTTATGTGTCTCTTTTGTTCTCTCCAAGTTTTAAAAGAAAACCATCTGCAAGATCAGGGTATCAACCTAAATATAGAGTAATTTATGGATATATAATATATTTTAGATTTTTTGAGATAGGACTTCCATGTGTAACCCTGGTTGTTCTGGAACTCTCTCTCTGTAAACCATGCTAGCTTCATATTCACAGACATCCTCCTGTCTTTGCCTCCTGAGTACTGAGATTAAAGGTGGCATCAACACTGCCTGGCAACATTTATTTTTATCACTACTGACACTGTGTGTCACTCTGTCCTGGGATAATCTTGAACTCTCTGTTCCTTAGCTCACTTTCTCAAGTGCTGAGAATATAGTTGTGGAAATCATGCCCAATCTCTGAAACAATGTCATCTTAAAAGTCTCTGAAAAAAACAAAGTATCCTGGATTGTGCCACATTCCGATGCTGTACCAGTTGAAAAACGTGAAAGATTTTGTTCAGTGAACTACAGTAGCTGTGTCTCTTATGAATTATATTTTCTTTTAGGGATGCAAGAGGATGATAACCACTTTGCAGCTAGTAGATGACAGACTTCAGCCTGTATCAAAATTACCTGGAGAGCTTGTGAGAGCACCTAGAGTGTGAGCCCTGTACCAAGGTTTTGGATCCACTGTCATAGATGGAGCTCTGTGTTTGTTTGAGCAAACTCATTTGTAATAACAGTACTACTGTGTCAGAGAGACTGCATTTTGCAAACTGATGTGTGTACAGGGAGAAACACAAGCAAATCACAGTATGGAAGGGAACAGAGGTATACTTTTATTGACCAAGAATTTTATATTTAAATATAACATTACATTACATGTTACACTTCTGAAGTACATATTGTGCCTTACTAGATTGTTCATTCGTAACAGAGCATTGTCTAAGGTGCTACAACTTCTTTGGACATTTTAATTCCAGTTGAGGGAATAATACCCTTACTTTTCTTTGTGTAAAAGTTCTTGTCATTTTATGCTTATGCATGCAAATTCGATGGAAGCAATTTTTAACCATATTTGAAACGCTTAAGCTCTCCATTAGGTATTCAACTATGTTCTCAATGCAATTCAATAGCAGTTTGGGGAATATTGTTGTCTTAAGGGTATTGAATTTTTCGAGAACAAGCATATTTATACATTTTTTTGGCATTCTCCTGCATTCTTAGCAGCATTTTAATATTATTTCTCATGTAGATATTGTGAATTTATTGAGTATTACTGGTGATTTGAAGTTCTTTCTTCCCCCACTATATCTCTTGGTGGATATTTTCCCCTTAAATCATTGTTCTCTTATAGAGCAGAAGTTCTGAGGTTAACATTGTATTTTATTTTACCAGCAACCTTTATAAGTTTTGTTGTTTTCTTTCTTAGTCAGTTTTAATAACAAACATTTGAACACACCATTGGTAAATAATGATAATTTTGTTTCACTTCTGTCAATATCTCTTCTGTTTCTTCTAGTCCATTTGCTTCAGGGCATTGTTAAGTAATAGCACCATTATTGATCCTACTCCCTGTCCTGTGAAAAGAAGATGGCCTGTAAAGCACGAATGTTCCTCCTGGACAAGTGCTGAACATAAATTTTAGGATGAACACTTCTTTATATTAAATTGACAAAGAAGATATTCTGAGAATTTGCCATAGGCTAGAAGCTTTCAAATTAAGATATTCAATGAAATATTCAGATAGGTTGTGCATTATTCATAATAGAATCTGTATAGTACAACACATAGTAAAATGTGGGTTACATGCTTTATACTATATTTTAAATTTTCATTTCTTCTTGAATGTTTTAAATGGGCAATAATAGCAACAACAGTAGGACTAGTTCTTACTGAATAACCACTATATAGTAAATATTATTCTAAGTAGTTTGCCTCTATAGCTATATTAATCCACATAGCCAAATTTCAATGGCAATGTAATTTTAACTGTTTGAAAAATAAATACATCAAACAGACTTTCATTTTATTAGGGATACAATGGAAGATATGAATTTTAATCCTTAAAACCATGTAATTACTAATCCAACTCTTAATTTTTGTACATGTAATGTTTTGTATAATCTTAGTATAAAAAAATCAGGAATAACCCTCTTAAGTAAATAATTGTGCCTATCTATTGGGTGTATAATTTCCTTATTCACATTCTTGACATTTTTTACAGATCTTTGATATCATAGTCCTTAACTACTGACTATATTGTGTGTCATAGCATAGCTTTTTTCATCCCAGTTTGCCTGATTATAAGGAGAAAAAATCCCCAAGATCATCCAGTATTGAGGTTGCAATTCTCCAGTATCCCAAGTTCAGTTCTAAATGCTTACTTCCCCTTTCCGGACACCTAAACTTTACTTTTTAAAGTTGTTCTTTTTAGTTTTCTAGAGTATAATTATTAGATCAGTTACCCTCCATTCACATTCCATACCTTCCCATTTCCCTTTCTCTCTTTTTCAAATTTATAACCTCAATGTTATGTGCAAGTTTACATATGCACATATAAATTCTTAAAATAACATACTTAATGTACAGATTATTGTATTTATCATTTTTCACAGCTGAACTTTTGGTACTGAATACTTAAATGGTGTGCTTTTTCCTGGCCAATTATTTCTGCTAATTTAAGCATTCCTTCATTTTCTGAAGTTCTCTGCATAGAATTAAGTCCTGTGGTATTTCCTTGATCCGTATTAGCATGTCTATTATTGTTGCCATTTCTCAATTCATGCTTAAGCATTTATATTGATGACACTCTATGAATGTAGATTCTGATGTTACTAGGAGATATAATTTCACAGTAAACACCCTGATTCTCCAGCTCTTAAGGTCTTTCTGTCCCTTCTTCTGCAGCGTTTCCTGAACCAATACCATCTAACAAACACCCTCAACAACATAAATGAGAAGTCCTCACTCCAGTTGTTATGCAGGAATCTCCCATCAGAGTTCAGGATCTATATATTGTCCTAGGTTGCTCCCGAGAAGTAAAGGCAAGTCTGTCCTATTGAAACCACGATGCTCTTCAGATGGAAGATCTAGAAGCCCCTGAGTTGGAACTGACCTAAAAGCCTCCTCCCTGAGAACTATACTTCATCGTTTTTAGAAGATACCATGCAAGCTTCCAAAGGAGTTAAGTAATCAGTCTTATCAAACTGTGATGCCAGTGGACCATAACAACAACCAGCAAGGCACAATATTATTTAAAGTGTTCTAATCACATGCATACCTTGGCAGTGTCCAAGGACTCTCTAATAGAACTTGATTCCTGCTCACCACGAAGGAAACCTTGCCTAGTAATAGAAACCTAACAACTACTCAGTGCTAGTTAAGTCATAGATCTTGGAGGAGAACATACAACCACAACTTTACTAAACCTGCATAATCCCTGTCTATATTATAAATATTCTCCTAAAACCCACAGATAAGTATAGCTCTCCCATTATCAAGGAAACTCTTCTTTGCAATAGATTGAGACCATTAAACCACAAATAATCAAGATACTGAGTTGTGAAACCCAGTACCAAGCAGAAAATATAAAAAGCAACTACCTAAACTTTTTAAAACCCTCAAAATTCAGGGTTTTACTCTTGTAACATATGTTGAAAGAGAAACATTTAACTTTATCTTATATATTAAGTCATTAAAATTGCTACCATCCATCTGGAATGTTAATCTTACCTTCTTCCTGGAATGTTGTTTCTGGTATGTAATTTCTCAAAATAAAATTGTTGGAAATTTTGCCATTCTTTTTCTTTCCAACATCATTCTGTCACAGTATTTTTTTCTAAGCCAAATTAAAATTGTGTGTGTGTGTGTGTGTGTGTGTGTGTGTGTGATATTTATACACATATACCAGCATACAATTGTCTTTTACTAAAGGTATGGGATCCTTTACACCTAGCCTACACATACTCTCTAAGATTTATGTCACACCTATGTTATTTATATATTGCAATGTTATGTAAGTAGTTGTATTTTTTAGGAAATATTGATAAGAAAACTGATTATTGAGAAGAGATAGGAAAGCTAATTATTCAGTAAATATTTCAAATTATGGTTATTTGAACTGGCGTATGTGTTTCCTTATATTTAAGGGTAATAACTATACCTTTCTCTTAAAATTGCCATCACAGTTAAATGAGAAAATGTACTTTAGTTGCCTAGTACACAGAACATACAGATGCTTAATTATGCATACCCCCTGATTTCTAAAACTAAGCCTCATGCCATTACAATAAAGATGGATTGGGTGGGGTCACTGAGGTTTTTTATTTGTTTCTCTTCCAAGTGTGTTCAAATTAAAGGAGTCTGCTTTTTCCTAATTATCACTATTATTTGTCACTCTAATTGGCAGATTGGGAGGGAGGGTTGGTTGATTTTAACTTATTAAGGCTGCTGTTGTTCAGGGTTTGATCTCAAAGCTCCAGTAGCCAGAAGACATTAATTTGGATCACAGCTAAAACTGTATATACTCTAGTCTTTTTCTCATTTTTTAAATAATTATAAGTTGGCTAACAATGTAAATATATTGGAAGATAGATAGGGATTAGATACCTCAAGTATGGCTAAACTATAAGAAAGCAAATCCTACTTTCCTTTGGTAAACAGGAAAACAGAGGAGGCAGGCTTATAAGCCTAAGTGCTCAATAGCGTTAGAGATGATTACAATCAAATTACACTTCCAAAAGTTGCTTAATGAATTAAAAATGTGATGAGTTAAAAGAACGATCTTGACTTAGAGAACAGAGTCAACAAGGATTCAATTAATAAAAATCTAATAAAATTGTTCAAGCAATTTAACACACAACAATTTTGAATTATGTATTTGACATATAAAAATTCCACAGTAAAAATTTACTCCTTAGATTAATTAATTTCTTTCTTGACTTGCCTAATTAGTTTTTCAAGAAATTGAATCCATCCTGAATTATTTAAATCATATGGCAAAATTTTGATTTTAATATTCATATTACTCTGTTTTATATTGAAGGTGAGTTAAAGACTAACCCCAGAAATATCTTTAGCAATGCTTATATGGATGTGAGAATCAAGTCAATGGTTGTAAATATATTATAATATCAGAAGATAAGAAATCCACTCACTACTAATTTTATTAGTTAAAATCTATTCATTTCACTTTCTTTTTATATTTTTACTTATGTATGTTTCTTTGTCTGCCATGTACTGTGGGATAATGCTCTTGTACATTGTAAAGATTTGTCACTCATATTAGTTTAATAAAACACTGACTGACCAGTAGCCAGACAGTAAGTGTACACAGGGCCACCAAACTAAGAGAATTCTAGGAAGAGAAAAGTCAGCCACTAGTTAGGTGCAGAGGAAGCAAGATGATAATGCCTTACTGAAAAATGGTACCAAGATATGTGGCTAAACATAGACAAGAATTATGGATTAATTTAAGTTGTAAGAGCTAGTTAGTAAATAAGCCTGAACTAATAGGCCAAACAGTTTATAATTGATATACGCCCCTGTGTATTTCTTTGGGACTGAATAGCTGTGGGGGGTCAGGCAAGACAGAAACTTCTATATACAGCCATATGTATGTGTAAACACAGAGAGGAAAAAGGATTGTGTGGGATAACCTGAGCTAGAGTTTCAAGACGTTGTGATATATCAAATCAAGTCTTAAGAACTAAACTCAGATCTTCTGAGAGAGCAGCAAATGCTATTAACGATTGAGTACCCTTTGCAATCCTTGTACTTAATCTATATTACAAATGTTTCTATATTTTTATAATAGGACATTGGTTATAGTTAGTGATATATTTGTGGACTAAGATCATGAGATAAACACTTCTTTATAGGCTACTAATAAAACCATAATATGAAATTGCAGGATTTTCCTCTGTGCTCCAAAGAATGAAACCAAAACTAGATCTCTTCTTCTGTATATGTGTTGCTTTTATTGGTTTATGAGTAAAACTGTTTTGGCCAATGGCTTAGCAGAGTAAAGTCAGATGGAAAATCAGAACAAAGATATATAAAAAGAGTATACAGAATTAGGGAGATGCCATGTATCCACCATTTTTTCCATCATGGTGGTGTGGTTCTTGTGAAGCAAACCAGTATGGCCTGAATTCACAGATATATTCATGTGTCTGTGTCCTAAACACAGGAACTAATCATGTAACTTTGAAACTGTACTCTAGTTTTTGTTCTTAATATGTCATAACTTTTCATAGCCATTAATGGCTTTATTATCATTTTAATGATTTTATAATCTATTATACAGATGTTCTATAGCAGTACTTCTCTTATTAAAAGAAAAAAGACTATTTTCCAATTCATCACTGAATATAAACAGTTCATGAATTCACATTATTTTTATATTCTGTTGATTTTTATGCCTTCTTTTATTTTGAGATATGGAAGACAGAGTGCCAAAAGTTATTATCCAAGGATAAAGAATATGAAGTTTTGATGGATCCCTACTATGTTGCCAAATTGATTTATGTTTAAATTAAGCCAATTTATATAACCATTAGCAATAAATGAATATTGAATTTTTGAACACCTGTTATAGTCGTGACTATCAATCTTTGCTAATTTAACAGATGAACAACAATCTTCCTAATTCATGCATTTGTAAGCATTAATATTTTCTTAATATTTACAGTTCATTTTATAATTCTATACACTGAGGAAAAAGTTTTCTAGGTCCAGGCCATCTCAAAAATGAAAAATACAGCTTCTATAATCCCATTGTTTATAGGTCACTACTATTAGTATTAATAAATGTGTCATTGTTTGTATGCAGGTGGTCTGGAGCTACATAAGAAGATGGTTGAGTAAGCCAGAGGGAGCAAACTAGCTAAAATCCAATACCTTATAGCTTCTTTTTAAGTACCTGCCTTGTCTTCCCTCAACAATGGATTGTACCTTGTAAGATTAAATAGCAACTTCTTCTCCAATGGGATTTTAGTTATGGTGTTCAACATAGAAACAGAACAGCAAAGTAGGAAAGAGTATTTCATTCCATCTAACTATTAGGCATTTAAGAATGTATCTACATCTACCTATATGTTTACATTTCTATCTATATTAGCTATATAATTAAACACATAAGTAATTTATGAAAAGTAAAAATAAATATTTACTTAACAATTGGTATCTACCAACAGTGTTTCCAAATATTTCAGAAATGGTAGCTGTTTGGGATTTCTTTGAGAAATATTAAAGCTTTGCAAGCTGCTTGATTTCTTGTAGAATACAGTATGCTGGTGGTGTTGGTTTTAAGATTTCCCAGTAGGCTGACCAGTCCTCACAGCTCACCCCCTTCTTCATTCTCCTTTTTTTCTTCTATTGAAGAAAGCGTTGAAGCATTGCATGTCACGCTAAGATATAACACCCATGAATGATGGTGCTCTCATTTCCACTGAAGACTCCTAGAGGAAGGACTAACTGTGACTAGTAGTTCTAGGAAGTAGGGAAAGGTGTTAAAACAGTCTTTCACACATTGTGTTGCACACTCATTGAAAGTTTAGAGTACTAATTTTCTTTGGTTCTCAAAGTGTTTTATTCATACTTGATTGGACAATTGGTGCATAGATATGTGAATTAATAGAATGCTTTACAATACGACATCTACTTATGTTTTACTTTAATGTATTGATCATTCCTAAAATGTATATATACATATATATACATATATATATATATATATATATTTAGTGTTTATCTTCACTTGATTTTGCATTTGTGGTTAATGAAAGTGCATGAGAGCTGGGCAGTGGTGGCACACGCCTTTAATCTCAGCACTTGGGGTGACAGACGCAAGTGGATCTCTGTGAGTTCAAAGCCAGCATGGTATACTTAAAGAGGTCCAGGACAGGCACCAAAGCTACACAAAGAAACCCTGTCTCTAAAAACAAAAACAAAACAAAAAAATGTGTATGAGAACCTCAGTAATTTCCAAAGCACTTGTATAAACTTGAATGTCTATTACCATTCAATAAAATGCCTCATTAACCTGTAGCTAAGCCAGTACTTGATACTGTAAAGTTTCATTTCTGTGAACTGAAATCAATGTTTAACTACATCTCTATTCATCATATTCTGAAAATCCCTAACTTTTACTAAGTATAAATAAGAATGTATGTAGATTCGACATGAATAACAAATTTACAAAGGTGTAAAATATCAAAAAAGTGGCTTTGATCCAATAGAGGGCTTTTGCTGATAAAAATATAAATAATTTGCAAAGTTAAAACATGGGGCTGGAGAGATAGCTTGTTTAGTAGAGTGTCTGCAGTAAAAATATGATGACCTAAGTTCATCTAAGTAAAAAACTGGATGTGGTATCATGCATTTATAATCCCAGTGCTGGCAAACAGAGATAGATAGGTCACCAAAACTCAATAGCCAGCTAGCTTTCAGAGAACTCCATGTCCCAGTAAGGGACATTATTTCAAAACCAAGGTAGACAGATCATGAAAAATGAGATCCATAGCTAACCTCTGTCCTCTACACACATGTGCACACATATACCCAACCCCTGCGCATATCACCGTCACCACATACACATACATGAACACCCATACTAACAGGAATGTTTACACAGATGCACATGCACACGCAAAATGACTTCTTTACAAGCTGTAAGTTGCCAGCAAATATTTTAGAAAGAAATAATTAACACTAATATAATGAAACCCAAATATTCTGATATCATGTTTATTAATTTATTTGGTATTGATAATAATTTATAAACATTATTTAGCTTATAAAAAGGACTATAAAATAATTTACCTATAAAATAAATTATTAAAATGAAAAAGATCTGACTATGTACATAACTTCATCAAGAATGAACTGTCATGGGACAGTGTTTCTAATTCCTACATTTCTCATAGTTTTATTCTCTTTCCTCTTTATAATTCAGAGCTTTGGTCATTTGAAGTTTTTAAATAAGCATTTCAACCCTAACAACTGGAGCCTTATGCTTAGGTGGACGTGCTTAACTGGCTTGAGTTTAATAACAGGTATTTCTGTGCTGTGGGCCCAAAAGCCTTGGCATTTGACACTGCCAAAAGGATGTAGATTCACAGGTCAGCTTCTCCAACTGTCCTGAGCACACAGACATAATACACCCTCTGAGTAAGCCAGTGAGCAGGGAACAAGCTGGAGAAAACCGAAGGACAAAGACTTTACTAGATACAAGACTTGCTTTTTGATCATGTACATCACTGCATGACTCTCGCTTTTAAAAGATGGTTTTGTGAGTGGCTTTGATGGCAGGTTATATTCTTTCTGACTGTATTTATACCATTTTGTCATTGACTCTTTCTTATGTTTATAAAAGGTAAATGTTACCTAAAGGGAAATTCCTGTAAATTGAGAATATTTTCTACATGAGAAAAAAGTATTATTGAAAGTCTAAAAGCTACAAAAGACATGATTAAACTAGTGAATTTCAGAATAATTCAGTTTCCACTTTTTTCTTTTTCTTTTTTATATTTTTAAAACAATCTTATTTTGCATACCAATCCAAGTTTCCTTTACGTCCCCTCCTCCTGCTCCCTCCACCCTCTTCTACCCCCACCCCCATCCACTCCTCAGAGAGGGTGAGGCCTCCCATGGGGAGTCTCACATAACTTGAGCCAGGACAAGCCCCCCCCTCCATGTGTCTAGCTGAGAAAGGTATCTCTCCATAGGGAATGGGCTCGAAAAAGTCAGTTCATGCACTAGGGATAAATACCTGTGCCACTGTTGGTGGCCCCACAGACTGCCCAAGCAACACAACTGTCATTCATATTCAGAGGACCTAGTTCAATCATATGCAGTTTCCCCAGCTGTCAGTTTCAAGTCAGCCAATCAGTTTCCACAACCTCAGAGAAGCCAGGAAACAAGGAGGACCCTAAGAGAGACACACATGGATCCCCTGGGAAGGGGAAATAGACAAGATCTCCTCAGTTTCCACTTTTTTTTTAATTTTTTTTATTTTTTTTTATTTTTTTTTCCATACATTGTTTTGTTTTATTTTTTCCATTCAAGAACATAATTAAAGATAAAAAAAAATTTTTTTTTTCCTTTCTTCCCCTTCTCCCGGTCCCCTCCCACTACCCCCCACCCCTCCTCCCTCCCCCTTCTTCCTTGAAAGAGGGCCACTCTTGGGAATATACCCAAGAGAAGTCCAATCATACTACAAAAGCATTTGTGCAACTATGTTCATAGCAGCATTGTTTGTAATAGCCAGAACCTGGAAACAACCTAGGTGCCCCTCAATGGAAGAATGGATCAAGAAAGTGTGGATTA